>PVIH01022439.1:0-27148 GCA_004025045.1 Sigmodon hispidus | reverse complement strand
CCTTCCCCTCCCTTCCTGCCCTCCATCCTCCTTCTCCTGTTTACCTCTCTAAAGATGGTTGAGCCTGGGAGAATAGAGCCAAAAATGTGATGAACTAAAGTCTCATGATACAGGCAAGTTTATTCAGAGCATCAGACAATTTATCTCTGATGATTAAGAAGAATCACATGAGTAAAGTACACAATCACAAGGACAAGCTGCTTGTGGCAAAAACATGTTTTTCCACGGAGATATGTAAACAGATAACAATAGCCCGATGTAATGAATAATCTGAAGCGAACTCCTCCCTATGAAAGATCATCCAAGAGTAATCCTGTGGTTTTGGAGAAACTGGGATCACCAGACTCCTGTTTTCTTGGGGTTTTCTCATAAGTACTCAAGAATTCTCACAGGATTCCATTCTTGGACTATGTTCTCATGGCCCCATCTTCTTTCCAGACAGGCTCTCACTCTCCTTGAACTCATGACCATCCTGCTTTGGCTCCTGAGTGCTGGGATTACTTGTGTGTGCCACAACACTGGCTATGAAGATTTAAAAAAAAAAAATAAAAGATTTATCTATTTATTTATCTGAGACAGAATCTGAGACAGAGACTTACTATGTAGCCCTGGCTGGGGCCTGGAACTCACTTTGTAGACCAGGCTGGCCTTGAACTCACAGAGCACTGTCTGCTTCTACTTCCTGAGTGCTGGGATTAAAGGTATGTGTCACCATATCTTTTATTTTTTAAACAAGTTTGTGTATGTGTGTGAGTATGTGTACCTAAGGGCTGGTACCCATGGAGGTTAAGGCATGGAATCCCCTGGACCTGGTGTTACAGGTGGCTGTGAGCGTCTAGACATGGATGTTGGGTTCCTTCACAAAAGCAGCAAATACTCTTAACTGACCAAACATCTCTCTCACTACACACACACACACAACACACACACACACAAAACTTTCCTTGCCTCAGTTTCTTTAGTAGAAAGATAAGAAGGCCCCCTTGCTATAGACCAGTGGCTCTCAACCTTCCTAATGCTGTGACCCTTTAATACAGATCCTCATGCTGTGATGAACCCAACTATAAAATTATTCCATTGCTATAACTGTACTTTTATTTCTGTTATGAGTCATAATGTAAATATCTGATATGGCAGACATCTGATATGGCTGAGAACAGCTGCCATAGAGACTTGTGACAATTTGATAAAGGTGTTTGCTGTCTGCTCTCTAGTGGTGGCTAACCTTTAGTAGAGAGACCATTGGGCATCCCTCATGGTTGACTTTGCTCATGGCCTTAAACATCACAATATCACCAAACAACAACAACAGCAAAAATAGCTCAATCCCTCCCCCCCAAAAAACCCCCATTTTTGGTTTATTTGGTTTTGAATTTTATTGTTTTAATTTTATGTGTATAGATATGTTGCCTACATGTGTGTTTGTGTACCATATGCACATATGGTACCCAAGGAGGCCTGAAGAGATAGTTGTGAACCTCTATGTGGGTGCTGGGATTTGAACCCAGGTCCTCTGGAAGAGCAGCAGGGCTCTTGACCACTGAGCCATCTCTCCATCTCAGTGCTGTCCAGCTGTTGTGAGACAGAGAAGTCAATACTGGCAAACTGTATACCTTTGTCCTCTCAGTTTGGTCCTGAAATGGGGCAGATCATAAAAAATGACTCTGTGGGGCTGGAGAGATGGCTCAGAGGTTAAGAGCACTGGCTGTTCTTCCAGAGGTCCTGAGTTCAATTCCCAGCAGCCACATGGTGGCTCACAACTATCTATAATGAGATCTGGTGCCCTCTTCTGTATACTGTATACATAATAAATAAATATTAAAAAATGGGGGCTGGAGAGATGGCTCAGCGGTTAAGAGCACCATCTGCTCTTTCAGAGGACCTGGGTTCGATTCCCAGCACCCACATGGCAGCTCACAACTGTCTGTAGTTCCAGTTCCAGGCAAACACCAAGGCAAATAAATAAATAAAGAAAGAAAGAAAGTTAAAAAAAGTGACCTTGTGAGTTATGTACTCATCTAGTAAGTGACCACTACATGCTGAAGATAAAGAAATGACTGACAATGTCTGCTCACAAAGATCTCACAGTCAAGGGCATGACGGGGACAGACACAGACTCACAGAACAAGCTCATGGTCAAGGTCTCAGGATTCGTCCATGGGGCGGAGTCAGGAAAGGGTACCCCAAACTCTGTGGAAGCCTTTAAAGGTGGGAGGTGAAAAAGGTTAGGAGTGAATCCCAGGCAAGAGGTGTGTTCAGTAGGAGGTGGAGTTTCCTGAGTATCTCCCAAGGTCAGAATGTGCTAACTTCTGGGTTTCTGGCTTACACGCCTGAGTGGATGGCCATGTTTTCAGCCAAACTTTCCTTGAAGATAGCAACACAATTACTCTTAGTGGTTTCTGCCTCTAGAGTTATTTAATTATCCTGTCTTATTTTTTCCTATTAAAATTCTTTCCTACAACCAGCAGGAGCTATGGCTAAGAGCAGGTGAGAACAGAAGTCTTCATTTCTTTTTATATTTAATTAAAAATTTAATAGCATTTGAGCTCACATATTTATTTTCAAATCATGGCAGCCTGTCTATGAATGTGAAGGCCTGAGCAAGGCACTACTGTTCTGTCCCCAGGAAAGTGTTCAGTATATCTAGTTAGGCCACAATGCCAAGCACAACTCTCTGACTTCTGAAATATTTAACATCATATCTTGTGGGAAATTGGAAGATTGAAAGAGGGGAGAGTGTTATAAAGGTGTTCTGGGACTGGTGAGATGGCTCAGTGGTTTGGGGCACTTGATGTTCTTGTTGAGGACCTGAGTTCTGTTCGCAGCATCCCAGTCAGGCAGCTCACAGTTGCTGGGCTCTCTACCTCTGGGGGGATCTGTACCCACAAGCACAGACTTACACATGGACCGACACACATGTCCAGAATTTAAGACAATTTTAAAAATTCAATGTCCTGGGGGGCAGTAAGGTGGCTCATTCAGTTAAGCTGTTTGCCTACTGAGCTCGGTTCAATTTCTGGAACCCACATGGTAGGGAGAAATGACTCTGGAAGGTTGTCCTCTAACCCCCCACTTCAGCATGGGCCCTCCGAAAAAAAGGGGTTCTGAGAGAAAATTGTTTCTTCAGTCTATATGTCACCTTCATGGATATTGTATTTGCGGAAACAAAATAGAAAATAAAAACATCAGCTGAACTTTTTTCTGATTTGAGTAAACGTGAAAGGAAGCTATTTTCTAAGTTCATTAGAGAATATTTCTGCCAGCTGTGGTGTCACATGCTTTTTAGTTCCAGCACTGGAGATGAGAGAGAAAGAGAGAGAGAGAGAGAGAGAGAGAGAGAGAGAGAGAGAGAGAGAGAGAGAGAGAGAGATTCATTCCTGTAATCCTAGCACACAGGAGGTAACCTGAGTTACACATTGTCTCAAAATAGGATATATATTTTAAAAAAAATTGAGGTAGAAATTAATCATAAAAAAACCGAGTGCACTAAAAATCTATAGCCATGCATTTTGAAAACCAGTGGACTGGAAGAAGGGAGCTCTCGGAGAAACTGAGGCTGGTGACTTGGGGGTTACTGCGGAGCTGCAGAGCACATCTGCTTAGCCTTGTGAGTCTGTGTGTCTTATGCCAAAGACTGACATCTCAAAGAAACCCCCGTTAGCAGGTGCGGTTGTTTGTGGTGCAGATGCACCGGCCTGTTGTGGGCTACAGTGACACCCTTTCCCTCCAGTCTACCCTCCTCTTCCTGAAAGCAAACAGACTTTGATACTGGATTCTCAAGTGTGTCATGAAGTCTCTCCAAACACAAAAGCATGTGCTCTGCTTCAAAAGTAAGAGTCCCCATAGCTTGTCGGCGTGGCGGATGTAAGAAGCTATCATCTGGTAGCTGTGCCCAAATAGAGATGTGCACGGAGCCTGCCAGCTCACGCCTGCTGCGCAGCAGAGGAAGCAGCAGCTGCACCGAAGCCGGGTTAACCTGTAACTACACAGAGCGGCCAAAGGCGAGTCTCAGCGCTTTGTGGTGAACTTGGAACAGCTCAGGGATTAGAAGCTGTTCAAAACAAGAGGCTTAAAGGAAGTTCAATGGCAGCTGAAAGCTGACTTGTGATCTGCAAAGTCTCTAAGGCTATGCTTGGTGTACTTGATAACTTTAGAACCAAAAAGTTCCTGAGCCCCCCTAAGCAGCGACCTGTGACATTCCTGTTTAACCTTGCCCTATGACACCAAGGAACCTAAGTGAAGGAAACTTTTCTTGTCCACTTTTTTTTTCTTTTTTTTTTTGGGGGGGGGCGGGGGTTAGCAGTTATCTCTTAAGGCCTCCTCAAAACTTGCAGCTGGCGTTTCTCATGGTTTCTGGAGCTGTAACTGTAGAAGCGCAGCCTGGTGGTCACAACCCATGGCCCAGGGAACTGTCACATGTTTCCTGCCACACAACCGTTTTTAGCCCATGTCGCTGTTGCCCATCTGCAAAAACACCCTTGAAATTCTTAGGGCCTCGGAACCCAGGCCTCTCTGCCATGCTAGCCTTAAAAGAGTAGCTAGCCCAGGTCTTAAACTGGTGAGACTTTGTGCTTGTTTATTTTTATTTTTATAAAAGGGCTATTTTTAAGCGTGAGACACTTCTTATCTTTGGAGTCAGTTCAAACACATTTCCTACCAGCAAAGCAGCCGACGTGGCTGCTGGGATTCAGTGTCTTCCACGGATCACAGCCTGCAAGTGCGGTGGATGACACAGTGAGGGTGGCCTTGCAGGAAGGCTAGGGTTTATGACAAGAGGATTTCCTGAGCTCTGCTAACATCTGTTCCTCAGGAACAGAGGCCCGGCTTGTGGGGGAGGGGCTCTGAGTTGAGCATTGCCCTTGGGGTGGAGGACTTGGGAGATGGAAGCGTTCAGAGCTGGCTGGTTCGCTTTGCCAGCTTCTTTTTCCTGTTGTAAAGCAGTTCCTTGTTCGGGCTGTGAAGAGCTGACAGCTTGCACACAGAAATATGGCTGGCTTTCCCTGGCGCCATCTTGCTCCTCCCAGAACGTTCTTTCTTCTTTTCCTTCCTTCCTCACTCCCTCCCTCCCTCCCTTTTCTTCTTTTTTTCTTTTGAGACAGGCTTTCTCTGTGTAGCCCTGGCTGTCCTAGAACTCACTTTGTAAACCAGGCTAGCCTCAAACTCATGGAGATCACCTGCCTCTGCTAGGATTAAAAGGTTTGTATGAGGGGGCTGGAGAGATGGCTCAGTGGTTAAGAGCACTGATTGTTCTTCCGGATAGACCTGAGTTCCATTCCCAACATCCACATGGCAGCTAACAACTGTCTGTAATTCCAAGATCTGACACCCTTACACAGTTATACATGCAGGCAAAACACCAATTCACATAAATAAAAATAATTATTTTTTTTCTTTAAAAAAAAAAAAACAAAAAAACAAAACAGGTTTGTATGCACCACTACTGCCTGGCCCAGTACTTTTCCTTAACCCATTGATTCCCCAAAGCAGTTCTGTAAGCCAGGTACCATGGTCACTCCACATGACAGAGGGGAATGGAGTCCCAGGAAATTTGCCCAAAGTCCCACATCTGCTAAGCGGCACATCTGGGATGTCACACAAACTGCTTTCTGAGCTAGTCTGTAGGTGGCATGCAGTCAGGACATGTCCATTCATATCAGAGCATAAAGCATATATTGCCCAGACCAGAAGCATGGCATCAGCTGGGTCAGATACACTGAGTCACAGGTGACCCTTTAAGGGCCTGACAGTACAGGTGTACCTGTGCTCTGTGGCTTCCACTGGAGCTTCATTGCAGATCTCCATGAATATCAGAATATAGCTGGGTCTGTTAATTTTCTGTAAGACTATGTAGTGTTTGTATAGGACCTATGCATACCTCCTATGTATGTCAATCATCTTCAGGTGATTTATTTTAATAAACTCTTGCTGTGTAGCCTAGGCTGGCCCTGAACTCATGATCCCATTGTCTTAGCCTGCTGTGTCTGTGGGTTACAGGTGTGCACTACCATACTCAACTGGAGATGACTTGTCAGTCTTCATACAATGTACACACTGTATACACAGCTGTCACACTTCCCAGGCATTTTGTATATTCACTTCAAGTACAGTTCTCATCCTGAATGCTTTTCATTGGTGGCTGGTGAATCCACAGTCATGGAATGAATAGGCAGGGAGGGCCAGCTATGATTGTGGCAAGGGTTCGGCTTCTTCAGTGCTATGGCTACAGGGGACTAGAGCTTGCAGCAGTCTGGGATCTGTCAAGCCAAGAGTTGTTAGGGGATGGTGACATGCCACCATGCTGTTGCTAAATTAAGGCCATTCTGTGCTGTGTGTCTGTACCATGCAGGAGGGTAGCCCTGGGGGAATCCTGAGCAGGCAGGCTGAGATAGGGAAAAGACAAGCTTGTACATGTGTATTTAGGGATACTATTGAAGGCTGGGCAACTTTGAGTCCTGGGAGAGAGCTGACAGGCAGGTTGGGTCTACCAGTGTCTCAAATCCATTTGCTTTTGAGACTGAGAAGGATAATTTGAGCTGAATTTGAGAAAACAATGTTCAGTCTTCTTACCCTTTGCACTTTGTTTTAGGAGGTATCGGACTGTTTCAACAGTAGACAGGTTCCTATAAAATGAGAAATCATGTCCATGTTTTCAAGTGGCCATGCTTCTGACTTCTCTGGGGGTGGCAGACTGACCCTCCAGGGCTGGATTTTGCTTTGAGTCCTCACTCCTACCTGTGATTCTCTCTTGTGACTGGTCAAGCACTATTCAAGGGGATGGTGATTGAAAGGGGGTAGAAATCACCGTGCTTGCCCCCAAAAGCTCCCTTTCTTTGGGAGAAACAGATAGTGTAAGATCAAAGAATGGGCTGGTGAGATGGTTCAGTGAGTAATGTACCTACTGCCAAGCCAGATGGCCTGCATTTGATTCCCACAAGCAACCTGCATGCTGTGCTACATACACACCCCTTTAAATAAGTAAATAAATATTATCTTATTAAGAATCAAAGAATCATTTGGCTAGTATATGGTACATGCTTTTCATCTCAGAACTTGGGTGGCTGAGGCAGGAAGATGATAAATTTGAGGCCCATGCAAAATAAAACAATAAAACCTGGGCTGGAGAGATGGCTCAGAGGTTAAGAACACTGACTGTTCTTCCAAAGGACCTGAGTTCAATTCCCAGCAACCACATGGTGGCTCACAACCATCTATGATGACATCTGGTACACTCTTTTGTATACATAATAAGTAAATAAATCTTTAAAATAAAACAATAAAACCAACCAATAAACAAGAGAGCAATTCAGAGGTAGAGACTAACGGAAGGGCATCTCACCCTGGGAGAGAAGAGATGGAATCATAGATGACCGGGCATGTCTGCATTCAGGACAACCGGAAGTGGGATCACAGGCCCACCAGCTGTCTGTCTCGATTACCTGATGTCCTAGGTAATCATTCCTGTCAGGACCTCTTCAGCTTCCCTCCGAGGGTCTCTGTGATTGTCATGAGCACAAGCTTGACCCAAGCCTGGGAATTATTCCCGGGAGTCAGAAGTGGGGTTGATTTGGGAAAGCTAAAATGAGCTTTTCATTTCTCAGTGGTGGGGAACCCCTGCTAGGGGAGGCTAGGCCTGGAGCCCTCCTTTAAAATATACCATTTCATGAGCACTTCACAGCATCTTTCGCCAGTGCCTGTCACTCACATTTTCATCTCCTTTATCCTTCACTGAGGCAGCAAAGTCATAGTAGAGGGCACAGGGAAGCACCCAAAGCTGTGGGGCCCTTTTGAGAACAGCAGGAAATGAACTAAGAACAATTTTATGAGGAGAAAGCAGATTCTGAATATATGGATACATTTAAAATTGCTGTCAACTGTCCACGAAAGAAAAATTGAGCTGTTTCACCAGGCCAAATGGGTTCTTTCTGCTCATGTTTGTGTCTGCCTTCATGTGTGTCTTAGTCTGTGTTCACTGGCAGACAATACGTGTCAGTGCCAAAATGATCAGGACATTTTCAATGGACCGTTGTGAAAGTTTTCAAACATGTGACATCACCACCTGAGATGGGCTATGTGAGTTAGTTTTCTTGTCGATTTGACACAAACTAGAGCCACCCAGAAAAAAGGAAAACAGGAGTGATGTGATAGGGCATTTTCAGTTCAATTAAAATCCCCCGGGACTGCTATGAAGAATGTTCCATTGTTGACTGGAACTCTATTATTGGTCAAGATGTCTTCATGTAGTGCAATAATGTCCATACTCCTTATTCAAGTGGTGGGTGAATTTTGTGGCAGATAAGATTTGTGCTTGAAGTATACATGTAGCTCTGGGGATTTGGTCCTTGGCTTCTGTCAACTCACACATCCAAAGCAACCTTTCTAGGGTCAGTTCATAGGTCATTTACCATGAACAAACTGTGTGACCCTGGAAATGTACTTAACCCCTCTGGTCCTCAATAGCAACCTATACAAAATGGAGCAAACAATATCTATTTCATGGATAGTTCTGAGACCCAAGGTTACAGGAAAGTGTGTGGGAAGCTATTTGTATAACTTGATCAGTCTAGATCGCAAAAGCTCCTGAGGCTAAGAGCTCTTTAAACACCTCTGTAAAGGTAATGACACGGAAGAGACACACAGGACGAGAGAGACAGGGAGCGTAGGTAATTGCTTGGATATTTATAGTTACCAAAGGCTTAAAAATGTAAAGTCGAGATTCCACATAGGGAACAGGTACTGTTGTTGGGTTTTTTTTTTTTTTCTATCTTTTTCTGTTCTTTTTCTCTTTACTCTTCTGGGGGGCCGGCCACCCAGATCCCAAACAAATCACATATGGAGGCTTATTCTTAATTATAAATGCCCAGCCTTAGCTTGACTTATTTCTAGCCAGCTTTTCTTAAATTATCCCATCTACCTTTTGCCTCTAGGCTTTTCCTTTTCTATTTCTGCATGCCTTTCTTTGTTTCTTACTCTGGGGCTTGCTATGTAGCTGGGTGGCTGACCCCTGGGGTCCTCCTCCTTATTTCCTTTTACATTTCTCCTTCTATTTATTCTCTCTGCCTGCCAGCCCCACCTATCTTTTCTCCTGGCTTGCTATTGGCCAGTTCTTTATTAGGTGTTCTAGACAGGCAAAGTAACGCAGCTTCACAGAGTCAAACAAATGCAACATAAGCAAAAGTAACTCCTTAAAATAATATTCTACAACAGACAGAAGAGAACAAATCGAAATATAGTATGCCAAGAGCAAGCGAAGGGACTGGGGGTTGTGTCGAGTACTGAAGAGGCGATGGGGGACATTCAGGTCAAGTTCTGGAAGGAGAAAAGAGTGAAGAAATAGAATGAGCGTGCACTAACCGGAGGGGAACAGCACTGCATTTGGGGTTTTAGAAAGCCTGCATTTGGGGCTGGAGAGATGGCTCAGCGGTTAAGAGCACCGTCTGCTCTTCCAGAGGACCTGGGTTCAATTTCCAGCACCCACATGGCAGCTAACAACTGTCTGTAGTTCCAGTTCCAGGCAAACACCAAGGCAAATAAATAAATAAATAAATAAAGTTGTTTTTTTTTTTTTTTTTTTTTTTTTTTTTTTTTTTTTTTTTTTTTTAAAAAAAAGCCTGCGTTCCTATTATCACACCCCAGAAGCCTTCTCCTGCCCCGCTGGCTCTCTTGCTAAGGTTCCTGGAGCCAGCGAGGCAGCGAATGCAATCTACCGTGCTCCTTCTAGCTCCTTCCTAGTTGTGGATGCTGAGTTGGGAACGAGAAATGAGTCTGTTTTTTGTTTTTTTTTTTCTCCTTGTGTTTTTTTGTTTTTTGTTTTTTAAACTTTATTTATCTATTTATTTGCCTTGGTGTCTGCCCGGAACTGGAACTACAGACAGTTGTTAGCTGCCATGTGGGTGCTGGGAATCGAACCCGGGTCCCAGGTTCAGAGCAGACGGTGCTCTTAACCTCTGAGCCATCTCTCCAGCCCCTCTCCTTGTGTTTTTTGCAACTTGTCTATTAAAAGACAAATCAAACAAACCTCAAAAGTACGCTGATGCTCAGGGAGACTCTAGACACATTTCTAGTTCAGTTATTCATGGAGTCCAGACAAGACAGGTCGACTGCACTGGGAGTCCTGTCTGGCTTATGTGAAGGCATTTCAAAGAGACCGAGGAGCTTTGACTGGAATCCTTGCAAACGATTGACTCCTTTTGGAGAAGGTCTGGGAGAGCGGCAGAGGGGACAGGGCTGCCCACAAATCATCCTCTCTCCAGATCAGAGGGCTGGCTCCTGGGCTGCCCACAGACCAGTGGGGTGCTAGATAAGTCGAAGCGATTCAAGTTGGAAGGGCACTGGAAACAGTCACTGAGGCATAAGACTCAACCTGCTCATCAACGACATCTTGGAACTCTAGGACTTTTCACCTCTCAGGGAATTAGCTGTTAAATATTTACCAGTCTTCACTGTGTGTAAACAAGATCCCAGAGGAAGCAGCATCGTTTTGCAAGACCCAACACAGAGTTCAGGTAAAGCTGAGCAGATAGGTTCACAGATAAGATTGTCGTTTATTTTGTTTTTATAATTTTTTTATGCTGTTCTCCAACTCATTCTGTACACCAGGCTGTCCTCGAACTCAGAGATCTACCTGCCTCTGTCTCGAAAGGGCTGGGATTAGAGGTGTGCACCACCACTGCCTGGCCAGATGAGATTGTCTTAAGTGGCTTTTCCTTAATGGAAGTTTCTAGAAGGGATGAGCATCATGACTATCCAGGGAGTGACCTACACATCGTGGGAAAACAACCAATGGGCCTTTATCTTCCACTTTTCACCCCTAAATGGAGGTCTTCAGTTGCAAAATATCTATGCACAAGACTATGCCTATGTATGAGGCACACATGTGTCTCATTGGTTCTGATGGGGCCACAAAAGTAAATTTTCTGATATGAAATTCAGGGCTTTCCCCCTCTTCTTCCTCTTTTTTCTCCTCCCCCTTCAAACTAGTGGCCTCAGATCCTCGTGTTGATAGTTGAAGGTTAGCCAGAAGGTTCCAGAAGGGTGAGGCTGAAGCTTGGTGATTATACTAGTTACTTTGACCAGAATTGCTGACAAAAATCTTGAGGGAGATTAGTTTGGCTCAGGGTGTCAGTGATTTTGGTCTGTTATGTTGGGGAAGGTAATACAGAACAGTTCTGTTCCTGGAGATGGGAGTGTGCCGGCTGCTTATTCACTACACAGTGGCAAGCAAGAAGTGTAGAATGCAGACTAGAACCAACCCTAACTTTCAGAGGTCTGGTGCATGCGCCAGTCAGAACAAAGCAAGAGCCCATGGAGGGCATTCTAGATTTAAATCCTAGCAGTGATTTTTAATTTTATTATATGGATACTCAGTATTTTGCCTCCATGTATGTTTGTGTACCACAGGACTGCAGTGCCCAAAGTGGCCAGAAGGGGGCATCAGATCCCTTGAAACAGGAATTACAGATGGTTGTGAGCCACTTGGGGGTGCTGGGAACTGAACTCTGGTTTTCTGCAACAACAATACCCACTCTTAACTGCTGAGCCATATCTCCAGTTCCCCTAACAGTGATTTTTTTTCTAGCCCTTCTTTCTCAAGCTTATAACCATTTTTCTTCTCAAACCTATTTGCACATAGACATGCTTCTGAAAGTGCTGAATGCTGGGTTTCACTGGATACTAATGCTTTTTTTTTTAGATTTATTCTTCATAAATTGCAAGCCTTGAGGTCCACTCAACTAACTGAGCTGCCTTTTCCATGTGAAAGGCTCTGGCCTAGCTTCCCAAAACCTATAATCCCTAGATCTGGCATGTGGGACTCATTTTGTTAATTCCAGAGCCACACGAGAAAAAGAAAAAGAAAAAAAAAAAAAAGAAAGAAAAGAACTCTTTGAGTTTCTATGTGATGCTACAAGTGGAAAATTCTAAGCCTGATGACACGGGAGAGTGCACAGTCAACACTCAGGCATGCTAAGCATATTGTACAAAATAATTTCAGACTATGTATAGAAAACACAAACAGATGTTATGCTTGGACTTGAGTGCCATCCCTAAGATGAGATCATTATGTGCATGGAAATAGTCCCAAATTGGGGAGATCCTAAACTTAAAACATTGCTGGTCCCATGCATTAGGATTGGGGATGCCCTTTGCAGAATCCATCAAAAGGAACACCAAAGATTTTTATGTCTATTTTTTTCCCCTCAAGGTGTTGGGGATTGAATCCAGGGTCCTATGTGTGCTAGGAAAACACTCTGCCCTGGAGCTGCATTCCTGGCCCTGAGTGTCTGAGCAAATATAATTTACATAGCAGTTTTTAAGAACAGGCCCCAGTCCTGGCCCTAATTCCTGCCCAGAATTCTTTGCTTCTTTAGGGGACTTTTTATAAGGTGGAAATAGCCCTTATACCTGCATTATGGCTTATGGTGGATATTAAATAAGACCATGTGGGTCAAAAGTGCTTGGTAAATGATAAAAACCTGTACCAGTGGGTGGTTCCCACTGCAATTCTCTTTATTCAGCCGCCTTCTGGAGCAGATTATTGGGATAGTATGTGCTGTGGGTTTTGCCTCAAGACTTCCCTTGGAGAGCAGTGTTTATCTATTTTAAGGAGACCCTAGAGATAGCAGACTGCTGTAGAAAAGCAAACGGAATTTGGATTTGCCAGAAAGAGTAAGGCTGGCTGGAAGGGAACAGCTGGGGAGAGAGTTATCAATCCGGCTCGGCACCAGACGGATGCCAAGAGGGAGTCGCTAAATGCCTGGGAGAGAATCGTGACCATAGAGAGCAGTGAGTTTAAAAAAAAAAAAAAAAAAAAAATCACATCCTGCCAAGCAAACTGGGTCATATTCCTGATGGCGTTAGTCACTGCAGAGCTGAGCTGGGAAGGCGGTTTCGGGGGTAGAAAGTGAAGGCATGGGGCTCAGCTGGCAGCGGGCAGAGGTCCCCTACTGGTGAGCAGAGACTCCTGGGGCTGGTGCAGAGCAGCATCTTGTGGTACGTTAGGTTTGAACTTGATTTTTTCCCCCCTTCCTAAGCGATTACAAACCACATTTTTCTTTAAATAATTTAGCTTTCTTTCTTGTGTGCACGTGGACACACACACACACACACACACACACACACACACACACGGTTTCACAAAGAAAAATCTTAGAGATAAATTAAAGCAACATGGAGAGCATTCTGGGGTGAAAAGTGACAGCTGCCGGACTACAGCCAAACTCCAGAGTGACGCATGTGATGTCCATTCAGCTTAGAAATCTTTAAGGTCATGGTCCTGTGGCAGCAGAATCCTGTAATACGACTGGAGGATGCTGAAATCAAAATTTAACGTGTGAGTCACTAGGAAAAAAGTTAAAGCAGGGGGCGGGCTCACAGGAAGAATTAATCTACAGGAGAAGGCTGATGGGTGGAATTTTGAGTTTGTTCTCATTATAAAAATTCTTGGTACTTTTCTGCTACATATTTCTGCCAAGAAATGTGATATGTTGGGAAAGAAGAGGAAATGTATTCTACATCTTGATACCGTGGCTATAAAAAGCCGTTTCAAACGATAGAAATTAGTCGGGGCTCTGTCAAGGTTGTAAATGAGGATTTTACACCAGCCAATCAGGGTGAGAAAAAAAAAAAAAAAGAAACCTCTTAAAGCAGTGCCTAAAATTGTCTCCGTACAGCTCCATTATCCCACAATGCCTGTCTCCCCCCAACACACCCCACAAGTCCAGGGGATGCTAGGTTCCTCCCATTGTAAGTTCCCTTCCTAAGAGCTTACCCACTGGAGCCGACAGAGCGGTGGTTCGGGGAGCGGTATTAGGAGGCACCTTCTGTCTGTCTTGTTACCTCAGATGTGACACACGCTTCTAAGATGCAGGCACCTGATCCCAGTTCCAAGATGCTGGATGAAGCCAGTCTCTGCCCCACTTCCTGGACACTCAGTGCCCTAGTTTTTAGTCCGGACCTGTCTGTGAGCACATGGGTCTGAGGCTGGGCCTTATGCAGTGTGGCACTGCCTCGAATGCTCTCTTCTTATTCCAATGTCTCTCCCAGGCCTTTTGGTACTAAAGATGCAGCCCGGCCCAGTGTCCTGCAGCCTGTAACTCTTGAGGGCATCAAGAGTGTTTTTTATGTTTTGGCTTCGGGCTGATAGGGCTGAACTTGGACTCCACCACCTACTAACAACTTGGATAACCTTGTGAATGGGGCCATCTTTGCCTTGAAGGCTGGCACACAGTCTGTGGTCAGTATGCAGCAATTGTGACAAGGCACTTAACATTTTGTTTTGAGACAGGCTTTGTAACCTAGGTTGGCCTTGAACTCACAGCAAACACCTGCCTCAGCCTCCTAGGCGCTAGGGTCACGGGAACATGTCACCATGCCTGGCTACCTACCACAACAGTGTTCTGGTTTTTTTTTGTTTTTTGTTTTTTGTTTTTTAAGACTAATTTTATTATCAACATATATGTCTCTCCGTGTGTGTGTGTGTGTGTGTGTGTGTGTGTGTGTGTGTGTGTGTGCCCTCGGAGGCCAGATGAGGGTGTCAGATCTTCCGAGGCTGAAGTTACAGGTGGCTACAGTGTGCATGCTGGGAACCGAACTCAGGTCCCCTAGAAGAATAAGTGCTCTTAACTGTGAGCATCTGTCCAGCCTCTCTAACAGTTTGTGTGGGAACTTGACGAAAAACTGGGTGGCCAGTTAGCCAGATTAGCAGACGGCAAGAAACAGGAATGAAGAAGAGAGACCTGGGATCCCCAATGGCTTGTCATCGTTGGAACCAGGGACATGCACACTCATGCAGAATCCCTGTTAGATGGTTAGCAGTCTCCGGTCCATGGTGAGGGCTTATCCTCAATCAGAAGGGAATTTTCTAGAAAGGGATGGAATAGTTGTTAGAGGCTGAAGCACCAAGAGTAGGGCAGCAGAATCTTTCCACTCCAAGGTTTCTCGTTACACCATTCTCCTGAGAATCCAGGGTGACAGACAAGGACCAGATGGCCTAACTGGGTTCTATATATTGTCATCTTTTGTAGGACTAGTCAGGAAGAGCCAGAAATCAATGGAAGATGGCTCATTTTCCAGGAATTTCCCCAGAACAGAAAAATCCTGTTGACAACCTGAGGCAAAACATTTCTAGCAAGGGCCTAGTTCATCTCACCTTTCCCAGGGTACAGCCCAATTCTGAGTGGGGCCCTTCACCACCTGAGAAGAAAGGTGTTCAAAACAGGAGTTACTGTGGTGACTGGAAAACACGACCTGTAAGAAATGGCTGACAGAACTGGGATTAAATCCAAAGGAGAAGGATGGAGTTGGTGTGGCTGTCCCTATACTCTAGGCCTGGCTGGTGAAAGGAGAAAATTCTGTTATGAAGGGACTGTAAAGTGAGACATGCTGTGGTGGTGCACAACAGAAGGAAATTCTCAGAGGCAGACTCAGGGGGTCATGAGTTCAAGGCCAACCTTGATGGGCTCAGTGGGTAAGAGCATTGGCTGCTCTTGCAAAGGACCCAGGTTCAGCTCCCAGCATCCACCCAGAAGCTCACAACCACCTCTAACACTAGTTTCAGGGGATCCAGTGCCCACTTCTGGCCTCCATAGACACCAAACACACCCAGTACTCATACATACATGCAGGCAAATACTCAAACACAAAGAAATATGAATATATCTGAAGTGAAACAATTTTGTTCCCACTGTATCTAAGCTAGTCTTCCAAAAAAAACAAGGTAAAGTGACTTATAAAGGAAACAACTTTCTTATTTTAAAAAACTTTTTTTATTATTATTTTTATGTGAATTGGTGTTTTGCCTGCATGTATAACTGTGTAAGGTTGTCAGACCTTGGAATTACAGACAGTTGTTAGCTGCCATGTGGATGCTGGGAATTAAACTCAGGTCCTCCAAAGGAACAGTCAGTGCTCTTAACCTCTGAGCTGTATCTCCAGCCCCGAGAGACAACTTTCTGTCACTAGAAGGCATCCGTGTTTAGGTGCTTGTGGCAGCAAGGACCCCAGTGGACCATGCCAGACAGAATGTCAGAGCTGATGACCTAATGGCTTTCAGTGGTGATGTGCATTACTCCCTGGGTGGCCACATCTGCCCAGCAGCACTCTTCCATATGCAGAGTTCCAGATGTGGACAGTGTGAAACAAGAGGATGTGAGGGGCTCCCCCCAGACTCTCAATGACCACCTACGTGGGGCCTCCACAGCCCTTATGTTAGAGTGATGCTCCACTCAGTGGTCACTGTGGAGATGTGCTACACTGGCAGCATCCTTCATGATTCTTCCAGTGTAAACCACACCAATGTCTTGTTTAGCACCAAATAACAAATATATTTTGAATCCCTGGGGCTATGTCTGCTATTAGAAAGCTAGAATACACATATTTACAAACATCATATTGTATACCAAAAATACATACAATTTTAAAAAGATTTATTTGTCTTAGTTTGAAGTGTGTGCATGTGTGTAGGAGGCCAGAATAGAGTGTCAAATCCCCTGAAGTTCTATGAGCCCCCTGATATGAGTGCTGGGAACCGAACCTGGGTCCCCTGGAAGAGCAGTAGGTGCATGTCTTCAGCCCCAAGGAGTCAGGCTTTTGATGGGAGCCTTTGGCTGCAAGGGCTCCCTCTAATGAGGTGGTGGTGAATGCCAACACCATGGGCTTGGGTTAGTGTCTTAGAGTTTTTTTTATTGCTGTGAAGAGACTCCACAACCATGACAACTCTTATAAGAAAAACAGTTAATTTAGGAGGCTTGCTTACAATGTCTGAGATTCAGTCCGTTATCGTCATGGCAGGGAACAGCGCAGGCAGCCATGGTGCTGGAGCTGAGAGTGCTACATTTTGCAGGTGACAGGAAGTCACCTGAGACACTGGGTGGTATCCTGAGTGAGCATACGAAGAAAACTCTACCCTACCTTTACAGTGATACACTTCCACCAAAGAGACCACACCCACTCCAAAAAGCCACGCCTCCTAACAGTGCCACTCCCTGAGATAAAGCGATCAATGACATTAAAACTACCTCAGTGAGTTGCCGAGGGAGTCCCACAGGGTGATTCCTGACCACTCCCCTTGACTTCTTACCTTTCTGCCTTCTACCAGAGGAAGGAGAAAGAAGGTCTCTGCCTCATGCCTGTCCCTTGACCTTCCATTTCTAAGCCTTCTGAAATATAAGAAAGGAATACTTGTTCTTTACGAGAGAGAGAGAGAGAGAGAGAGAGAGAGAGAGAGAGAGAGAGAGAGAGAGAATATCAGAGTTGACTATACACCCAATGGAGTTAGTTCCTGGTAAGTTGGTCCACAACATTTTGGGTAGTTTCAATTAAAATTCTTTCTTATTCAGCTGGGTGGTACTGGCACATATCTTTAATCCTAGTATCCAAGAGACAGAGGCAGGTGGATCTCTGAATTTAAGGCTAGTCTGGTGTGTAGAGTGAGTTCTAGGACAGCCAGAGCTACCTAGAGAAACAAACAAACAAAAAAATTCTTTCTTAATCTAAAATAAAACCTGCCTACTCTTTGGCTCTACCACAACTGAAAATGTATATACCCTCTGGCAAGCAACTTTACCACTAATCATTTACTTTGTAGATATAATCCCCGTGGGCTTCCAGGCATGTGCTCAGCCTCTAAGGGCATTGCATATACATAGTGCATAGACATACATACAGGCAAAACACGCATTCACATAAAAAGACACGCTCTAAGACCTTTATTGCAGTCGAGGGCTGGAGATGATTTGAGTGCTTAGCCAGGGGAATGATGGTGTCTGTAGCATGAGTCTTAATTGGTCTTAATAAAAACCCAGAGCCAGATATCAGGATAAATGCAAAAAGATCAGAGAGACAAAGGAGCCAGCCGCTAGAGAGACTTCTTACCTCTACTGAATCCTCGGGCCAAAAAGGCTGAGCTCCTAGCTCCACCCAATTTATATTCCTGTCTCCACCTCCCTAGTGCTGGGGTTAAAGACAGGTGCCTCCCAAGTACTGGGATCCCAAAGTGCCCAAAGGCATGAGATCCCAAGTGCCAGGATTAAAGGTGTGTGCCTCCACTTTCTGGCCTCTATGGCTAACTAGTGGCTGGCCTTGCCCTCTGATCTTCAAACAAGCTTTATTTGTGAGAACTCAAAAATCATTGCAGGTATCATTGTATGGAAAACCAGGCAGCACTGATGGGGATAAATATCAGATTCATGTTGATTTGTGTGTGTGTGTGTGTGTGTGTGTGTGTGTGTGTGTGTGTGTGTGTGTGTGAGAGAGAGAGAGAGAGAGAGAGAGAGAGAGAGAGAGAGAGAAGAATAATAGCATGAGCAGTATAGAGGTCTCTGGCTTGGCTGATGGCCAGGGGAGGAAGGGAAAATTTTATGACATGTAGCTGTGTATGTATGTATATTTTTTAATTAAAAAAATTTAACCTGTATATTGTGTTGGAATGTTCTCTGTATGCTGTAAATAAAGTAACTGGTTTGGCCTATGTGGAGTACCGTAGAAGTGGGTGGAGTATCAGAGGAAGAGACAAGCAGAAGGAGGGTGGAGTTAGTCAGTCTCCATCTATCCCCCGAAGAAGAAGCATGTAAGAAATCCAGGTGAACCGGGGGCTGGAGAGATGGCTCAGCAGTTAAGAGCACCGTCTGCTCTTCCAGAGGACCCGGGTTCGATTCCCAGCACCCACATGGCAGCTAACAACTGTCTGTGGTTCCAGTTCCAGGCAAACACCAAGGCAAATAAATAAAATAAATAAAAAAAAGAAATCCAGGTGAACCACGGGCTGGGCCACATGGCGGGTAGATTAGTAGATTAGTAGAAATGGGTTGATTTAAGATGAAAGAGCTAGCTAGTAATGTCCCAAACAGTATGAAGTTAATGTAAGTGTCCGATTCATTTCTTTGGGGGACAAAAGCCTCGGTGTGCCAGGTTCCAAACCTCCGGCTCCAAACAGGCCCGGGAAACCTTCTACAACATATATCACTTTAAAAACTTTACAAAAGACAACTTCCTAATACTAATATGGAGTCCTCCTGGGTCTCTCTCTTTCTCTGAGGTGGGATCAGCAAAGCCACAGCCTCCCTCTAGAGTAGCTGGGACCACAGACGAATGTTCGTTCAACTTTTTAAATTTAATTTTCGTTAAAAAGGGTTTTAGAATAACTTATTTTATTTAATGTGCATAGGTGTCTGCCTGCATGTGTGTAGTGTGCGGGTCATACAGTATCTGTAGAGACCAAAGGAGGATGCCAGATGGTTGTGAGCTGACAGGTGGGTGCTGGAATTGAACCTGGGTCCATTCAGAAGAGCAGCCGGTGCCCTTAACCACTACACTATCACTTCAGCCCTGGACTACTTAAAAAAAGCATGGTGTTGAGACTGGAACCCAGAGCATACACCATTGATCTTCCCCTCCCCCTCTTCCCTTGCTCCCTTTCTCTCCCCAGCCCCCAGTTCTGCTCGTAGTCTGGCCTGGAAGTCCTGAGCTCAAGGCTCCTTAAATCTCTAGTAGCCAGGACTGCAGCTGCCCCCGACACCACACCAGTCATGGATCTTCCCCTTACGGCCTTACAGAGCACCTCTTATGCTTTTGCTGTGAGTTTGAAACTTTCTACCCTGCACCCCTAAAGTGCCTCTTGTCCTAAGTTAGACAAGCCCAGCTCTTTGGTTCTTGATATCTTGATTAACCCTTCCTCTCTGGTCCCTAGTTTTATATATATGTATATATACATATATCTAAATAACTAGTCATTTATTTGCTGCGTTCTCATCCAGGGATCACCTCACATACGTGAAAGTCAGAGGAGAACTTGGCAGGGGTCCTTTTCCTCTTTCCACTTTGTGAATGCCGGGAATCAAACTCAGGTTGGTTGTTAAACTGGCCAAGGGCACTGACCACTGAGCCATCTCTCCTGCCTTCCCCTGACCACATTTGTCCCTAACAGCTGCCACCCTAGATGGTGAGTGGTACTTCAGCAAGACTGAGGGTGTTCTCCACAAACCAGAGCCGAGAACAGGACGGGACAGTGAGGGGCAGAAGTGGACAGTAAGGGGCAGAAGCTCCTAAGTGGAGCTGCCCTGGGTGACTCTGTGGTGAGGAAGGACAGTTTTGTGTGGTACTGACATTTAAAGCAGTGAATGGGAAGCTATATGGGAAGGGTTGGCGAGGTGTGTGGGTGCTGGGGGCAGGGCGGGGTGTGACAGAGTGATGACCTTGTCCTGCTCAAAGCTCGACAGCCCCACGAAGCCTAGTTTGCTAGGCTCAAAGAGATCAAGGAAAGCTCTCCCAATCGCCTGACTACACCATACGTTCGTTCCTAGGCATTTTACAAACGACATTAAATTAGCTACATGCCATAATCCAGTGGACAACTAGGGACCATTTTCCTCGGTTATGTAGGAGATGACCTTGCCTTGTTAATATAATGTTCTCACCAGTGGTCTTCTGTGTTCTTACAGAGTGGGCCCATTCACAGTGTGGGTGGGTAGAGTCTGGCTCCTCTGAAGACAGGACAGCTAAACATCTCACACTGGGGAAGCAGACTCCTCCTCAGTACCAGGAGAGCTTCGCCTGAAATTGGCCCAGGGTTGGGCCTCATACCTTAAGGACCACGCTCCTTCAGGGCTGGAACTCAGAGGGCAGCTGGGGTGTGGGAAGGTGAGGCTGGAGGCCCTCTGACCATCAAGGTGAAGGGCTTTGGGGACCCGGATGCCTCCAGCAAGCCAGGTTTTAACTCAGGACCTGAGGCCTAACTTCTCTGCAGCTGTGAATTCCACCTCACCTCACCAGGATAACCATCTAGGGAAACAGAGGCTTCAGTGTTAGCCATGGGCTAGGGAGCAAAGGAGAGCCTGGCAGAGGGTGGTGGAGGGTTTGTGCAGGAAGTCGGCTTTGGCTGCAGAGAATGTTTAAAATACTTTACTGCTGACTCGCCCAATCCCAGATCTCCTGCAGAGCGGCGGGAGCTGCCCCTCCTCCCGCAGGCAGGACCTCCGGGTGCGCTGGGAAGATGCGGGGACATTGATGCTCAGCAGCCTGTATGGAGAAGGACCCTGGCCAGCCCCTGCGACCTAAAAAGGCTGTTCCCCCGGGGCCTGTGTGGAGCGGCGTGGGCTGTGGGACCCTGGGGCAGGGGAGCCGCTGTGGGAACCCGAAGAGAGCGGGAGACCCTTGCCGAAGCTGTGCGCAGCTGGGCTCAGCATCCCACGGTGCCTGCCCTGCACAGGACCCTTCTCCTTTGTCACCCGGTTGGCAGACGCGGGTGCAAATCTCTCGGTGGGCCGAGCAGATGCCTCTCGGCGTGGGGGGAGGCTGGGCTCATCCTCTGGAACCCAGAAGGCGGGCTTCCAGAACGGCCGACAGGTGTCTGCGGAGGAGGCTCCCCACCTGCTGGACCAACGGCCGGCTTCCTTCCTCTCTCCCGGGCTGAGTCACTAGAGCATCTATCTGCACAGTGCGGTTTTCACTTTCTCCCCAAATGTATAGCTGTGCGCCATCCGAGTCAGAAGTGAAGCTTCCCCTGGTGCCAAGATCGAGGCTGAGGTGACAGGCATTGCCCCAAAGGTCTGGCTTCTTAAAATCTCCTGTAAGGACAAAGGGACCTATAGGGTGTCCAGCCTGGTGGAGAAACCTCTTTTGATATCCACAACCTGAAAATTTCTGTTCTGGAGAGGCTGGGAGTGGGAGAGTTCATTTCATTGTTTTTATTTGGTTTTATTTATTTATTTATTTTTTTACTCCAAACATGTAGAGGTAGCTTAAAAGTTCATGTTTAATTTTTCTAAAAATCACGACATTGTGTCTTCCTGGCCTACTCTGACCTCCATCTAGATGCCCTCGGGGAACCATTGTCTCTGACTTAGTTGCTGCCCTCATTGGTAAACAGTACATTTAAAAAGCTGGGTCTTCGTTATCTTAATTTAGAGATTCTCACTGATTTGTTGCTATGGCAGTCAAAGGAAAGCTTCCTCCCCTCCTCAGGCTTGCTTCCTCTTCAATTCCTGTATTTCTTCCTATCTTACCAGCCCTCCATCATGAGATTTAGCCTAATTAACAACAACTTTATTTTATATGTGTGGATGTTTTGCCTACTAGTATGTAAGCGCATCATATGCATGCACTACCTGTGCAGGCCAGAAGAGGGCACCAGATTCCCTAGAGCTAGAGTTACAGATGGCTGTGAGCTGCCATGTGGGTGCTGGGAACGGAACCTGGGTCTCATGCAGGAGCAGCGTGTTCTAACCACTGGATTGTCTCCCTGATCCTTCAGCAATATTTCATGAAATATGAGGAACTACGAAAGAATAAAAGTGTCCCTTGTTGTAATCTGTCCGCTCCTGCCTAACTATCTAACAGACCTTGGTCTAAGGACAGTGTGGATTGAGAAATATCAGAGATTTAAAAAAATAAATAAATAAAACCAGAGACAGAAAATTTAGTTTCAGGAGGTCCGTTGATCAATTCCGAAGCCTTGAGTTTATTTCCGCAGGTTTTTGGTTTTTTTTATAACCTAAATAGGAGAGGGAAAGACCTCCGCCTCTCAAGGACACCACGGTTCAAAGTACAGACAAAGGTAAACACCTCCTTAATTGACAAAACATCTAGTAATCAGGCCTAGGGAAAAGAGTCCTGCCATTTGGCCTCAAAGAACAAGACACCTGGTGACCAAGCATGCTATTATGAAATCTTTGAGGCAAAACAATCTCGGCCTCTCTGACCTTGAGTCAAGGGGGTAACGAACCACAAGCTCAAATCTCTGTGACCTCGCATGGACCCTAATGAAACTATGACAGTGATCACTGGCAGCTCGATAGGATCTAGACTGAGCCAGGACACAAGCTGTCCTGTCCTGTGGTAGAACACCTCACTGTGGACAGTTGGTGAGCAAAAATGGGCATAGGAGCCGAGGCCCGTCTCTCAGGTAGTCCTTTGTTAAGCATTTTTCCACAGCAGAAAGACAAGTAATTAACACCACAGGGCATTCTGATTTGTAACCACAATTGAAAGAAAACTGCTTTTTAGAATGTCCTGAGCCAGGGGTTAGCACAGCTGATAAAGTCGCTGATCACATGTCTGCATTTTGACTAGGTAAGTATTATCTGTATTGAAATGAAATTGCATTTGCACTCATGGGTGCTTTTGCTCTTCTGACAATAATAATCACACACACACACACCCTCACACATACACACTACACAAAGTCTCTCACATACATACACACCATACACACACCCTCACACATACACACCACACACACATACTCTCATACACATATACACACTTCCACATACATATACAACACTCTCACCTCTCTCTCTCTCTCTCTCTCTCTCTCTCTCTCTCTCTCTCTCTCTCTCTCTCTCTCTCTCTCTGTGTGTGTGTGTGTGTAGGCCAGGCTGGCCTTGCCCTTGTGGAGTCCTCCTGCCTCTGCATGCTGGGCTTACAGGTATACAATAACCTGCTTCTTCATTTGTTTTCTCTTTTAAAGTGTGCAGGGTTTGGTTTTGTTTTGTTTTTTAGCTGAGAATTAATCTCCAAGCTCTTGCCAATGTCAAGAGCATGCTGCACCTCTCTGTGATGACATCTCCCTTGTCAGGCCGGGATTTCCTGTGGCCACTGCCCTCACTTCCTCAGCTCTTTCACTCATCTTGTTTCCTGAAACTTGAGTTTTCTTCCTTGCTTTGCTTCAAGCTGGCTGTGGTGCACACAGCTGTAATCTCAGTCACCTCAGTAAACTCCAGGCCAGCCTGGGCTACCTCAGAACCAAACCAAACAGAAACAAAACACACCTTTGCTTTGTTGGAGCACAGCCTGTAGGAGCTTTGTGAGACAGGTAAGTAAATATTTAGAGGCTTTGCTAATGTTTATTCTCCTCTTGCTGGCCTGTAGACAAGTGTAGTTTTTCTTCACTGAGAGCTGTCTCTCACACTCCAAGTGATGGCTGCTGACACCCGTGTGACGGACGAATGAATCCCTCCCCGTGGGTGATTCTGCAGCCACCTCAGTGTGGTTCTAAAGGATTTCTGACAGGTGGCTCTTCACTCCTGAGAACTCCACTATTCACTGTGGGGTATAACAAGCTTTACTGCTAAGCAACATGGGGGCCAGGAGACCACTGAGGGTCCCAAGTGCACACATTTCATTTCTCCCAAAGTGTGTGACACTCCAGCTCTTATCTGTGCCCAGCTTTCTTGGGCACAATGCCTTTACAATTCAAATTTTCTTCCCAAGGCCAGGCAGGGACAGTGAGTGACACAGGTATACACAGGAATGAGAAGAAACATACTTTTTTTTTTTTCTTTTGAGACAGGGTTTCTCTGTGTAGTCCTAGCTGTCCTGGAACTCACTCTGCAGACCAGGCTGGCCTTGAACTCAGAGAACCATCTACCTCTGCCTCTCAAGTGCTGGGATTCAGGGCATGTGCCCCACCACCCTTTGAGACACACACTTTTAACAGTTTCTTTTCAGCACATCTGTACCTATATTCAGTGGATAAAGAGCCTCATCTGATTCTTCCAATGTTCTATGTTGCAGCTGGTTTGCTACAGACCATCATCCTCTTGTGAGTTTAACATTCAGCCTTACATTTTCTGTCAGATTAATCTACCTACCTGTTGAGGTGGTGTGTATGGAACCTGAGGCCCTGCACAAGCTAGGCAAAGTGCTCTACCATCATGCTATGCTCCTAGCCCAATTAATAGTTCTTCTCCACCTGTATTTTCATTCTCTGGAATATTGTTGACAAATGCCTCTACTGATGCTGCGTCTGGCCTGTTTCTCTTTGTGAATGATTTACAAAGAAAAATTGAAGATGTGGTGATGCTGCTATAATCCCAGCTCCAGGGAAGCAGAGACACGAAGGACATGAGTACAAGGCTAGCCTGGACTACACATAGGAGGCCCTGCCTGAACCAAAAAGCAAAAGAAACTCCTATACCCCAAACAACAACCAACCAGCCAAACACACAAAAGAAGATGTATATTGGAAAGCTCAAGGACATCTTGTTGATCTTACTGACTTTCGGTGATACCTTTTGCTATTCCATCCATGGTGAACAATCCGGCTTCCTATTGGGGGCACAGGGACAAAGCTTTGATGATAGCTGTTAGTTAGAGCACAAACCTGGGAAGAGACTCTCTACTGAGGAACTGCCCCCATCAGATTGGTCAGTGGCATTTTCTTGATGGCAAAATGATATAGGAAGGCCCAGCCCACTGTGGGCGGTACCATCCCTAGGCAGGTGGGCCTGGACTATAGAAGAAATGTGGGTGAGTGACTGCTTCTGCCATTCTGACTTTCCTCGAGGTGTGACTGGGACCTTGGTGTTGTAACCTGCAATCAACCCTTTCCTCCCCATGCTGCTCTTGGTTTTTGTTCCTATTCTTTTCCCTCCACAATAGGAAACTGAGCTAGAACAATCTAGTTTAATTCTCCAGGTCTGAATCTCCATCCTCCAACACATGCTGTGTGCATGCAGAATGCATGGCTAACACTGAGCATTCACTTAAGCCAGGCGTTTGTGTAACACTGGTACAGCGAGGCTCGGAGGCAGAGAGAGCTGGGCTGGAGGTCAAACTCCACTTCACCCCCGCAGTATGAGCCCAGGCAGGAGGTTGAATTTCCTATAGTTAGTAGTTCATAGAACTGAAGAATCCCCTAGCTAACCTCCACCGGTGTGGTTATTACCAGGGACTAGGTGAGGGTGATGGAAAGTCTTTGTTTCTTCGTTGCTTCATAATTCCTGGTACCGGATGAAATCCAGTTGAAGAAGAATGCTTGTAAACCAGTGGAAATGAGGGCAAGCCCTGGCCTCGTGGTTCTGACCATGCTTGGCTGGTGGAAGCGGGAGCCAGAGACTCCTCTCATCCTGAAGAGTGTGGTCTGTGCTGCTGTGCTGAGTCATTGTCTGGATGTCTTAACCGAGAGTGACAGAGCCCAAGAAGTACCATACGGCTGCCAACTTGGTCTTGTGCTGTAGGAAAAAGAAACATTCACGACAATGACTGCTTTACTTTTTAAATAGAAAAAAGTGTGTGTGTTTGTGTATGAGTGAGCGAGAGGGGAGAGAGAGAGAGAGAGAGAGAGAGAGAGAGAGAGAGAGAGAGAGGCTAGAGGCTAGACTGGTTTTATGTTTGTAATCCCCATGTGTCAGCCTCCCAAGGGCTGGGTTTATAGGGCTGTGACGCCAAGCCCAGTAAAATGTGTTATTTTAAATAGTCATCTATGGGGGCTGGAGAGATGGCTCAGAGGTTAAGAGCACTGGCTGTTCTTCTAGAGGACCCGGGTTCGATTCCCAACAACTACATGGTGGCTCACAAACATCTATGATGACATCTGGTGCCCTCTTCTGACTTACAGGGATACATGCAGACAGAACACTGTACACATAATAAGTAACTAGATCTTTTAAAAAGAAATCAGCTATGGGGCTGGAGAGATGTCTCATTGGTTAAGAACACTGGCTGCTCTTTCAGAGGATCTGAGTTCAGTCCCCAACACCCACATGACAGCCCATAACCATCTCTAATTCTAGTTAGAGATGATCCCATGGCTTCGTCTAGCCTCCACAGGCACAGACACATATATGGTATACATACATACACACAGGTACTCACACATATAAAATAAAATAATTTTAAAAACTCAAGCTATACAGTGTATTTTTAAAGTACAAACTAAATCTCAGCAGAGAGCAAGTTGCACTTAAGTATGCTATGTATGGTGTCAACCAAATTTACCACCTATGTGGATTGAAAATGACCTGACTCCCTGCCCTGATCCTAGGCTGGACCACTTGATGTAGAGTGACTGGAAGTCTATCTGTGCCCCTTGGCCTCTTTTCCAAGTTTGTCCACCTGGGTATCAGGAAAGGCCAGTGTTCTGTTTGTCCCTCCCTAGACATTAATTGTCACATTTGGATGCCTTTTTGCTTGTGGTCATAGCAGCCCCGGTGACTGGAGTCATTACATTATTCAGGTGTGACTGCAGCCTCCTCAGGCAGGTGTGACTGCAGCCTCCTCAGGCAGGCAGGTGTGACTGCAGCCTCCTCAGGCAGGCAGGTGTGACTGCAGCCTCCTCAGGCAGGCAGGTGTGACTGCAGCCTCCTCAGGCAGGCAGGTGTGACTGCAGCCTCCTCAGACAGGCAGGTGTGACTGCAGCCTCCTCAGGCAGGTA
>PVIH01022438.1:0-27160 GCA_004025045.1 Sigmodon hispidus | reverse complement strand
CACATGTATGAAAATGCTGTAATGGGACTCATTACTTTTTTATGCTAACTTAAAAGTTAATAAAAACAAAATAAAACAAATGACCTGGACCATAGCATTATTATTAGTGACAGACTAAGAGGATGTGGAACCCAGGTTTTCTTCCTGAGATACAGACCTCATTGCTCACAGCCCAGGGACTTCCTAAGAGTTTCTGTAGTTGATGAGATGCCCAGTAGCTGGCTTAGTGTGTGTGTGTGTGTGTGTGTGTGTGTGTGTGTGTGTGTGTATGTGTGTGTGTGTGTGTGTATGTGTGTTCAACCACAGCTGCTCCTTCCTCTGTACCCTCCTCAACCCTCTTCTACACCTTGATTTCCTGGCTTTGTGCAGCATCTCACTGCTTCTGAGGACAGCCAGCATTTTTCCTGCTTCATATTTTTGTTCCTGATATCCCTTATACCCAACATGGCTTTTCTTGATATCATCACCTGATGCTGGTCTAGTCTTTGCTCGAGATCCAGGCCATATGACACCTCCTTTCTAGAAATTTCTGTGATATCCCCCAACAGGGGGAATCATCTTCCCTCTGAGCTATGCAATAATCTGCCCCTCAGTTAAGGCATGTCACATGTCTTCAGCAGTAATCTACCTCTGTATGTGGCAGCTCTCTGTGATAACCAGAACAAGCTTCTTTAAGGCGAAGAGGCATGCTCATCTTTGAAGTCTCCATTACAGCTCACAGGTCATTTTTTCTTTTTTACTCAATATGTATTTATTGATTAGAAGAATAATGAGTATTGAATTGGCTTCCCAGCAGTCTTGCTTTAGGTGTCTCTTTTTATAATTAAAGTTCTTTTCCTTCTTTCTTTGTTTTTTCTTTTCTTTTTTTTTTTTAGGTGAATTTCAGGCAAGAAACAAGGTAAATTTTATGCAAGACTTGAGAGAGAATGTAAAAGTGATTTTTGGGAGTATGTAGGAGATCTGTGCAGACAGGAAATACCCACAGTCAGTTTCTGCTGCTCTATCCATCACTGTTGACCCTAACTTCAGTTACAGGTACAGCTGCCCTCTTCAGCCCTGGTCTTCAGGCAGAATTCTCCTACCAGCATAAGAGTGGTGTGTGTGTTCAAGGACAGTCTTGGCATCCCTGATGGATTGGCTTCTGGCCCCCCTAAGATAATAAAATTTCAAGATGTTCAAGTAGTCCATAGAAAATGACACATATTTGCATATGACCTACACATATCTTCTTGTATACTTCAAGCCACCTCTACATTATTTATAATTCTAATGTAATATATGATGTAATGTAAATACAATGTAAATGCTATGTAAATAGATGTTGAACCTTGTTGTTTAGGGAATAGTGATAAGAAAAAAGCCTGAGCATGTTCAGTTTAGATGTAACTATGGTCCATGGTCGGTCACATCTTTGGAGGGCACAGCATGTGGATAAAGGGAACAGATATTAGATAAGAATGTACATGCCTGTGGCAGGAGAGGTTGCTAAGTGGTTAAAACCACTTACTGCTTTACAGAGGACCTGAGCTTAGATCCTAGAACTCATGCTAGGAGCTCACAAATGCCTGGAACTCCAGTTTCAGGGGGATCTGAGACCGCTGGCCCCATGGACACTTACATTCATGTGTACATTCCCATGTGTGCACATGCTTGCAAATACACCCCCCAAAACACACACTGGTGGATATTGTCTACTTATAATATTCTGCATCTCAAGTCGGAAGCCTCTTTTTGTTTGTACCAGTAGGGTCAGATTTTCCATGGTCCAGCCACATACTCTGGCAGCATGCCTCAACCTTGCCATGCAAGGTTCAACCCCACTACCCGGGCTTCCTGGTTTCCAGCTCTCATTCCTAAAGCCACTTGGATATAGCAGGAACAGTCTGCATCAATCTCTTCATATTTCCAGAGTGAGGCTGAGTATGAGCAGCCTGGCTGCCAGAGTCCCTCACAGATCAGGAATTGAACATGTGGAAACAATAGTTCTGTGTGGAGAGTAAGACCACCATCAGAGACCTATACCGAACCTGATGGGGAGGGCGGTGAGTAGGGGGGCCACAGCTCTCAGTTGGGGACAATAGCACACAGATCCATGGCATTTGCTTTCGGATGACTTTGTACTAACAGCTTCACGTCTTGTTCCTAACTTCACATCAGCACGATGTTCCCAGGGCCCAGATTAACTTCTTCTTATTTTAGTTTCAGGCCATTTCTTTTTGTAATGGTGTCCCAAGCTGCCTGAAATAATTCTCACCCTTCTTTTATGTGGCTCTGTCTCGCATATTTATGGGAAGTTATCACATTCTTGCAGACCCTGGTTCACTAGGTTCTACATGTTATGTCCTTTACCCTTCCTTTATAGGTCAAGCCTTCTAATCCCCTTAATCATTTTTATTTCTTTTCTTCACATTCAATCTATTTCTTTGGCTTCTTTTAGGATCAATTACACAACATGTTTCAAGACTAACCCAAGTAGGGGGTGGTCAGGGACTCCTGCTATGGGCATTGTGCCCATAATTCTTCCTCTGATGATGATTTTATGAGATTCTCATGTTACTCTGACCTCTACCATTTCTGAGTGATCACACACCCTGAGCTTCCTTTTGCACAGGGTGGACTTTTTCTCTCCAGTGGAAAAAGGCTTAGGAGCAACCATAGGCTCAGAAATGAAGTGTCAGATGGCCCTGGGTAGAAGGAAGCAACAAACAGGTAGGATGTACACCATCTGAGACTCTCACAGTTCAGTGAATTCTTGTCTCTCCTTTCAATTAAGGAAGCCAAGGCTCAAAGAGTTAAAAAAAATCTTTCCCCAGATCAGACAGCTAATGAACGACACATGAGGGATTTGAGCACAGGCTGTGAGATGACCCCAAAACATCCTTCCTTTCTGCTCCCTGCATCCTCCTTTGAGTTAGGGAGGAGAATCCTGAGGCAGAAGCAGCCAAGACCCGCACAGCAGATAGGTGAGGGCTTTTAAGCATCCTTTATCCCCATTGAACCCAGATCCAGGGAACCCATAGTTTTCTTCTTACAAGGCCTGATCTAAAACATAACTTCCCATGCTTTGATCCAAGTACTTCTACTTTTAACCTGACTGAAGCCAGCTTATTTCCTGCCTTATGAGTTTGTGTGTGTACAAACCACATCAGTGGCTGAAGAAATGTAGCTAGGCTACTGATTCAAGGACCCCTACTCCTGAGCAGGAGAGAGCTTCTGTTGTAGACATTTTCCTACCTGTTAGAGTGCCCCAGCCCTTTCTTGCCCACTCTCCATCGGGGCTAAAGGAAGGGGTAGTTTCCTATGATACACATATGTAGTTGGCTTCAGGGAGACAAAGCTTTTCATCTGGTCTCTTCCTGTGCAAGTGATGCAGTGACATGGGGCCAGGATTTGATGACTGACCCATCAAATCAAGCAGAGTGACTAGGTTTCATTGATCATGACTTGATAGCTGTTTTTGTTTTCTCTCAGTGGGGCAGGGAGGCACCTATCACTGTCCTGTTTGCTGTCTTCTGTCTTACCCTGGCATAAACACCAAGAAATTGCATCAGAAATGCCAGGGAAGGATTTTGTTTACCCACAGGCCAGGTGACAGCATCAATGACTCTCTGCAGGAGGCTAGAGCCCATCAGCTCTGGGGAGGAATCCCAGGCTTTGCTCCTCAGAATATCCCCCTTTCCTCCCAACTGTTGCCGTTGTACTATTCTCCGTGCTGGACAATGGGGACACAGAACTGAGTGAGACATGGAGCTATGTTCAAAGTGATTCATAGGTGAATTATAATAGGACTTGTAGCATGGAACCAAGGGTCCAGGCACCCAGGGACCTTGGACAGTAGTGGTGGAGATCGGGATAGTTTTTGAGAGACGTGTAGTTGGCACTGAGTTTAAGAACTAGTGAGATGATTCGGAAGGCTGTGCTGAGGAAGGACATGAAGATGAGTCTGGAGGGGAAGCCAACCACATTTCGTGTGTGCCACAGTAGAAAACCCGAGCTTTGGAATAACAGAGAGCTAGCTACTACTAAAAAAAGGGGCTTCAAGGAAAGAGAGTGTCTAAGCAATTCTCATTTTACATCAATCAGCCAATGGTAAGATGGAGGTCACATGTGAGGAGGATATAACTTTATATAGAGATTAATTAAGAAGCTTTCAGAACAGCCCATCAATCCTCCCATCCACCCATCAACACCTTCAATAAATATTTGTGGAGCTGAACAGTAGTGTGTGTTGGATACTTACTTGGTCACAGAAATACACAAAAGAGCCTATAACCTCCAACACTGACATAGGAGAAGTAAAGAAGCCCCATGGAGCGGGTAGAGAAAGGGACATGAGATGGAAGGTCCTTTTATTCTCATAATAGCAGTATTTAGTCATTTTCCTGGCAGGAAGGTGTTAAGTACATAGAAGGAGGTACTCAGAAGTCTTGTTTTCCTGTTAGATGATGCAGAGTCTGGGTCAGGAGGGGCTTCATCAGCAGCTTTAGTTTCCCTATTGGATATGCAAGGTAAGGAGAAGCAGTGTGCTTTTGAGGCAGACAAGTTGGTCAGGATCTTCTCCATCTCTGCCCTGGTACCTTCCACGTTGTGCTGTAAAAATCCCTAGAACTGCCTCTGGCTGTCGGAGAGGCTCTCCACTGCGGTGGTCATTCAGCAGGGTACCAATGATGAATATCACTGGATGACTACTACAGCATCCTATGAACATCTCAGCAAGAAGGCAGCAGGCAGCTGATGGAGAAGTCTGGACCAGGAGGTGGGTTTGGGGTTGGAGGAGAGCTGGACATCATCAGCAATAGGAAGCTTGAGTACAGAGCAAATGAGTGGGGAACCAACAGTGGCTGAATGTCACAAGACCTTGCTTCTTCCACTTTTCACATGCTGTGACCTCCTGGGTTCCCTTCCCCCACATCCCCTCTCTGAGTCCCAGGATCTCTCATCTACAAAATGAGATCAGACCAGATCAGTAGTCTCCAAACTTATTTGTAGTGGTTACGTGTTTTACTATAACTAAAATCACAGGAAGAATTCTTGGCTTACAAAAGCTGTGCATCTCTCGGGGAAAGCAGAGTGTCTTTGGTAACTTAGTGACTGGGCTCCACTCTCTGCCTTTACCTCTCTGCCCCCAGTTGTGGCATCGGGTACCAGGGGTGGAGATGATACCTCAGGACACATGCAAACGAGGGTGTGGGAGCTGGCACTGCCTTTAGACTGTTTCACCCACCAAAGCCCTGCAACACTTTCATCTTTCAGGAGTCTAATTAAAATCCCAGCCCTTTAATTTGTTTCCCTTTAAAAGAGAAAAGCCAGAACTAACGGCACAGACCATAAAACATTGCAGCCCGTGGCTTGTCTCCATTAGCTCCCGCAGTTGTGGCCTCTTCCAGGTTTTCCTCCTCTGGCTTCATCATGGGAACTCCATTATTGTCTTTTCCCCTTCAGAGCATTTAAGAAGATATAAGAAAATATTCAGAGCCTCAGCTGAAATGGAGCCTGATGCTTTTTTACTCATTTTGAAGGCCAACATGTCTGATGATTGCACCCCAAAAGAAAGGACTGCAAGGTAGTCCAGGCCTCAGTCTGAGAACCTGGGGCTCAAGAATGTGAACCAGGTTAGCACTCATGAGCCTGGATAGTTCCTACCTGTATTTGTAGCTTCTGCCCCCCCCTCCCCGTGGTGTCCTGGGTGGGGTGTTGTAAGCAGGCCAAGGGCTATCAGCAGCTCCTAGCAGGGATGCACACTCCCTTGACATTGTTCCCTACAACGTCCATGCTCCAGAGCTGAGTGATAGAGTTATGAAAAAAATCTCCTATTTTAAGTAAGTGTTTAGTGTTGTGTGAGGTTACTATGACAGCTGTACGTGGTCATGGACCTTAGCTTGGGCATCTCTGTGAGAGCCAAAGCGCTCCACATAGAACCATTCTGCCACCATCATCCCAGCCTTCTGTGCTGCTGATCTGTTTCCCACCCGGTTCTGATCCGGCCTGAAGTGTTACCTGATTCCCTTCTTAAAGGGCCTTTTGTGGCTTGTTGAGGGATTGTTTTGAAGACATATATCTGACCCAGGTTCTCGGAGCAACTCACTCTGTAATCCCGAGGAGTCTGGGAAAAGCCTCTTTGCATACCGGGACATCCCGCTCTTCAGCAGCAAGGGCACTTGAGGCCATGCTTGTTAGAACTTTCTTTTATGCAGAAGAGAGAGACAGGTCAATCTGTGGGGTCTGGCCTCTTTACCGTCTCCCAGGCGAGAAAGCCTGCACTGGCAGGAGACAAGGGCTGCTCAGCTGTCTCGGCCTTGTTAGCCTGGCTGAAGCCTGAGCTGAGCTGAAGGAAGCTGTAGGAGGCCGACACCCTTGTGACCCAGGTGAGCTACAGTGTTATGAGCCAGGTAACCTGGCTGGATATTGATCAGCTTTGCAGAAGCCTGGCAGATTGGGCTCCATGGGTCTGTCATTTGGAGGTAGCAGGATGAGAATGAGTTCCAGGGACCTCATGGCACTCACAGAGATCTTTTCTGTGGACAGAAAGAAGCCGAGCACAGGAATCTCACAAACCTCTCTTGAGGCCATGGAGGCCTTTTCTCTGACGATGATCGCCCTTCTTAGTAAAGGGATCTAGGCCATCTGTCTCAGCAAAATGGGGCAGGGGCCTGGAAGTGCCTCTGAGACATGGCCTAAAAGTGACAACAGAGTTAACAAGCACTAATTGACTATTGATGCTGCAGGCTAATGAGCCTGGGAGTGCAGAGGGACCCAACGCAAGAATCTCTGCGGGGGGGGGGGGGGCGAGTGTGTCTCCCCCAGCAGCAGCCAGGGAGCTCCCACCATGCCCTCGAGGTCCTACAGAATGGTGGGGACCCAGAGTGTCAGGCTAGAGAAAAATCCCAGACTAATGAGCACCAGTCCATACACTTTACAGAGGGAGGAAACTGAGGCTCGGAATGGAAGGACATGGGCTTGCTTAGTACCACAAAGGTGGCTGATATTGTAGTCAAGGTCAGAGGTGCATTTCAACAAAGCCAGTCTCTGGCTGGTGTGTGGTTCCCTATGTGAAGGTCCATCCTGGTTTGACATCCTCAGGACCTAGTGACAGGTATTCTAGTGTATTGGATGGAAAATGACCAAAGAGGATCTGCTCTCCTGTGCTTGAACTCTCAGAGACAGCTGTTCCAGAAAGGTGCAGTCTGGTGACCTTTTGAGTAGGATTGTTCTAGAGAGAAGCGTCAGGGGAGATTCTGTGGTGGAGGAAGAAGCCTCAACGCAGAGGTCACATGAGGCCCAAGGTCAGAGAGTGGAGGTTGGAGAGACGACTTGGAGCCTGTCCTCATGGAGTTCAGGCACAGTCTGGGGGATTGTGGGAGTCGATGCAGAGGGAGATGGTGGCTTCCTGATGTGTTCTTTGGGAGAGAGCAGAGGTGGCTGGGTGACTGGGAAAGGCCTGGAAGAAGAATGAGAAGCTATCAGGGATCTGGTCACAACAGGGGTGACAGGTAAAGACAGTCCTCATTCCACAGGACCAATAGAGACTCTGCTTGCCACCTGCTCACCTTCCCCACTCCTGGTTTTCAGAAACATCTAGACTCCTCGAGGTCTGGTTCCCTCACTTTAAAGACCGAGGGAGGAGGCAGGATTGTAGTTAGATGGCCCCACGTCTAGCACCCGAGACCAGATCCTCATCCAGGGTCCTCACGGCCATATCCCGTCAATGTCCCTTCTTCTCCCCAATTACTTTCTTTTCCCTCCCTGATTGTACGGCTTTACCTCACCCAGGCCATCCTGCCTGTGGTTGAACATAGATCAAGAAGCCAGTTTGTTCTTGAAAAAAATAAAAGGACTGTTTGAGCCCCAGGGTAGCTGTGTTGACTGTGGGGAACAGTGAGGGCTAGCCTGAGGTAGCTGCTCATTTCTCATCACCATGCCTGTAGCCACTGTGTCTGAGCAAGGGAAATGGACTCTTCCCTTTAACATCTGCACAGCAGTCACAGGGCACTGAGAGTCCTGGCTTGTGGGAAGGTGACAGTGACCCAGTTCCTGAATGCTGATCTCTGCACACTCTCTGGATATGGTTTTGTTGGTTCTGTATATGGATTTCTTTCTGAGAAGGGTAGGAATAGTACAAAAAGGTCTCTGTGGAGGGTCCCAGCTCCTTTCTCTCCTTCTCATACCTGCCTTTACCGTCCCTCACCTCCCTCTTGTCCAAAGCCACAGTCCCAGGAACTAGGATTGGGTTGGTTTGGCTCTGTATGGTCCCCAGTGAAATCTAGCATCAGTCATTAGCATGATCACTGCGCCTGCCATACAAAAATGAGGAGCAGTCTTGGTCAGTTCTAGAAAGATTGCCTGTCTGTCAGGCCACTCTATACCCCTACTGGGTCTCACCCTTTAGATTTCCTGTTATCATGCCATAAGCATGAGGCCAACTGTTTCAGTTGCATGTGACTCTGACCAGGTGCCCAGGCATGACCAGCATACTGTTCAGCTGCCAGATATTGTGGGTGTGGAAAGGAAAAGTGGAAGGTCCCAGCATACAAACTTATCACCTCCCTTTGTCCCTTTAAGCCCTCCTGGGGAAGTGTTTATAGAGTGAGAAAATGGGGTACAAAGAGGCAGCATTGCTAGAGGCCATCATACATCAATGTTGGCCAATAGAACTTTTTGTCGTGGTGGAAATGTCTGCTTCAGGTAGTCCTGGGACATAGACAGCTATCCAGCAATGAATGCAGGGGTCACAACCTAGCTGACTTTTTAAATTGTATTTTGCCTCGACTTTAAAAAGTCAGCTGTGCCTGGTGGCTACCTCCACAGACAATGCAATTAATTCTACGACATCAAATCTGTATGTCAAGCCAAGTCCTCTGAATCAAAGCCTGGATCTTCCTGTCATCCCTCTGCTTCTCAAGAAGGTTGTAGAATGTTCCAAAGGGAGCTGTGTTGGCTTGAGATCATGAATCTTGGGAAAGTAGAGTCAAAGATGATGATGTGTAGGACTCAGCATCCCATTTCAAATTCTGGTCCTTATTAGATAGTTTGCAAATTCTCTAGCATGTCTGAAACCTCCTTCCTCTACCATCAGCTAGCCCAGGCTTGGGGTGGGGTATGGAGAGAGGGGTACCTAGACTAGATGACCACCTATAAATCCTGCTGCTTGTCTGTTTCCTTTGGGATGTTTTTCCTAAACACTTGAAATCCTCTGGGGGACTGGAGAGATGGTTCAGCGGTTAAGAGCACCATCTGCTCTTCCAGAGGACCCGGTTTGATTCCCAGCACCCACATGGCAGCTAACAACTGTCTGTAGTTCCAGTTCCAGGCAAACACCAAGGCAAATAAATAAATAAAGTTTAAAAAAAAGAGAAATCCTCTGAAATATTGTTATTACAAACTTCCGGTAGACTCAGGACATATCTCATGTTGCTGTCAGTATTTCAGTGATGGTGTGCTCTGCTTCTTTCCTGTAGGTGAATGATGATGACACATTCTATTTCCTGTTACTGGTGGGGATGGGAGAGATGGCATAAAAGATTGTTTTTGAAACACCAGAGTCTGGAATGATGCTCAGAAAACTGTAGGACTTGAATAAAAGGCTGTTTAATAACTGAATGGCTGAAGTTAGAGGCTGTCACTTAGTTGAGGCTTCAGCGTTTCTGACCATATGAGGTCTGTAGCCAAGGGCCAAAGACAAAGATGTTTGGAACCCAGTTTGTTCATTTGTCAAGTGTGATGACTGTATGTTTGTTCTCATGAGAATTGAATGAGGTAATAACCGTAGATGTCTTTGCAGTCATGGATGCTCATTTCATGATAGTTGTGCACTTGGCTTATTCTCTGGGCAGTGTTCCTCTAAGTAAGGGTGAGGTGTTGTGCCACCAATGCACTCCACTGTGCTTACATAATGTCCTGAATACATCAGATTCTTGAGAATGTGCTAGGTTTATTGCTTGCTAAATACCTCTGGCCCCAGCTCAGGAGAAGGGATGAAGCAAAGGCCAATAAGGAGCATCTGTGGAGCTCAAGCTTAGAGAATTCCAGGACTTTAGCTCAGGTAAGTAGCCTGCCGGTAATTTTAGAAAAATTTCACTGCTTTTCACAGGGGGCATCCAAGTTCTTGAGATCACAGAGCTTCCCTGTGTCATATTCTAGCTGGAAGAGAAATCCCTTTTGTCTATGTATCTTCTGGTGTGTAAGGGCAATTCATTGTGTGGGGCAGATGTGTGGTATAAGGCAGGCATGTGGTATGGGGCAAGTGTATGATATGGGGCAGGGGTGTGGTGTGGGGCAGGCTGTGATGTGGGGTAGATTTTTTTTTGGACAGAAGAATGTTCACAGATGAGCATGTAAAGCAAGATTTTAGAACAGGAATCTGAAGCTTTCTTTTGATAAAGGATCAAAGAATAGATAGTTTAGGTCTGTGGGCTCCACTGTCTTCATTGTGCCTGACACCTTAGCTGTAGGTAGTACACAAACTGCAGCAGGGCTGTGTTCCAGCAGAGTGTAAGCACATATTTTCCAGCTGTCCTCACCCCACCATTGAAGAGATCTTCCTTTCCCCATTATATTGACTATCCTGGCATTCTTGTCAAAGTCACTTGACTATAGATCTTGGACTCTGAGTTCTATAGTATAATCTGCTTGTCAGTTTGTTGTCAGTGCCATACAGTTTTGTTACTGTATCTTTGTGATTAGTTTTTAAATTAAAAAGTGTGAGTTATTCATTCTCTAAACCCATTCAGGGTCTCTTTCAATTTTATATGAATTGGGAAATCATATTTATTATTTCTGTTTTTTAATTGCAAGTTGTGTGTATGTACATGTGTGTACACACGTGTGTATGTTTGTGGAGGTGAGATGCTGATGTTTACTGTCACTCTCTATTGCTCTCCATCATATTTTTTGAGAAAGTCTTTCATTGAACCTAGAGCCCACTGATTTGGTTAGACAATCTGTGGCAAGCCCCAGGAAACTTTCTGCTCCCCCCCTCCCCTGCTCTGGGACTATAGGCAGCTGTCACTTGGGTTGTTGTGCTGGGGATCTGAACTCAGGTCGTCTTCTTCTTCTTTTTAAAAAAGATTTATTTGTTTATTATGTTTACAGTAGACAGAAGAGGGCACCAGATATCATAATAGATGGTTGTGAGCCACCATGTGGTTCCTAGGACTTGAACCTAGGACCTCTGGAAGAATAGTCAGTGCTCTTAACTTCTGAGCCATCTCTCCAGCCCCGAACTCAGGAATTCAAATGTTCATGGCACCCATTCTAACGGTTGAGGCATCTTCTCAGCCTCACCATTGGAACTTTAGAAGGGCCTGTGTTGAGTCACTCCGGAGAATATCGTCACTAACAATATCCATTCTTCCCAGTGAGGAACCTGAGGTTTCTCTCCATTTAACCAGGTTTTGTTTGTTTGTTGGAGACAGAATCTCATCCTGTAGCTCAGAGTTGCCTCTGCCTCATGATAATCCTCTTGCCTTGATCTTCATCCAAGTGCCAGGATTATAGACACAAGCTTCTACTCCCAGCTTTTGGTTAGGTCTTAAATTTCTTTCACCTCATTTTCTGGCTTAGTATATGTTTTACCTTTTTGGTTTAGTATTTTTCTTAGATATTTTATTCTTTTTAGGTGGACATGCTTCTATATAATATGCTATTATAAGTAGACATGCTTTCTTAATTCTCTTCTCAGATTATTTAATGCCAGCATCAAGAAATCTAGAGAGTCAACGTGTGTTTATTTGTGTGTGCATGTATGTGTTTGTATGTGTGTATCTGCAATCAGCAACATAAGAAAGTTGGACCTGTACCTCACGTCATTCCATATATAAAAATCAGCTCAACGTAGATTGGAAAAATCTAACATAACATTTTAAATATACAGCTATGAGTAGAAACCATGGTTGAATCTGCATGAAGATGGCTGTTGTGTTAATTGATGTGTTCATGGATTTTCTTCTTGTGTGAAGGGCCTCCTTTGGCTCAGGGTTTGCAGGGGTAAGGTGTGTCAGCCAGAGGGACAGGGGTTACATGTGGCTCCAGTCACAAAGCAATGAGGCAGGAGCTGATGCCCAGTCGGCTCCCTCTGCCCATGGCACGATGCCACCTGTATTCTGGGTGGATCTTCCTTCTCACTGGAAACTTCATCTTCGTAGTCTTGCTCAGAGCTGTGTCACCATAAGTGGTTCTGAGTCTAGTTAAGTTGCAGTGAAGGTGACTGATCGCTGTCAGCTTCTAGTTACTATAACTAAACTCTCACCTTATGAAGATTCGGGAAGGCTTACCTTGATTTAAAATGTGAGGGGTTTCAACTTACGTATCTGGTAGATACCATTGCTTTCAGACACACCCTTTTGCAGATGCATCCTTGGTGGCCTGAAGCCTTCTCAGCAGGCACCAGCTCATCAGCTTCCTTCTACCTCTCAATTGCACCACAGTATCCATTTAGGATTATCTATTTAGTGCATGGGCCTTTGGAGTGCACCGCAGATCAAACACACTAGTGAATTCTTAGATTTTTTTGCCTAAGGCAAGGTCACCAAAGCAAAAGTCCAGGGACTGCCTGTTAACTTAAAACCTTGTGTAGCAAAAGCCATTATCCAGGATATGTGAAGAAAACCTACAGAATGGAAGAAAATATTTACAACTATATATTTGATAAGGCTTTGAGAATCAGAATATATATATAAAGAGCCCGTACAACTCAACTATAGGAAGCTAAACACTCTGATTATAATAGAATGTAGATTTGAATAGACATTTTTTTCTAAAGAATATAGCCAAATGGCCAAGGAGCACCTGAGAAAATGTTCAGTTTCATTGATCCTTAAGAAAATGCAAATCAAAGCTGTAATGAGATAACCACTTTATGCTCACCAGGATGATGGTCCATGAAGAGTAAAGACTAAAATTAAAAATGCCTAGCAAAATAGCAGGTGTTAGGAAGGGTGTGTGGAAGTGGAGATTTTATTCTTATGCTGGTGGGAAGGTAAAATTGTGCAGCCGCTGTGAAAAGTGGCTTTGCTACGTCCTCCAAAAGCTAAACATGTAATTACCATATGGGCCAGCGACGCCATGCCATATTCTCTAAGAGAAGCGAGACCAGCTGTCCGTACAGAAGCTTATACAAGCATTCAAAATGGCATTATTCAGAACAGTAAAAGCATGGGGACATCCCAAATATCAGTCAACAGATAAATGCATAAGCAGTTACAGTCGGTCCATAGAATAGAATATTATTTAGGTATAAAAAGGAATAAAAGCACTGATGGAAAGTAGAACCTGGATGAACCTCAAAAATACATTACAGAAGGGAAATCACAAAGGAACACATACTGTGCGATTCCTTTGTGTGAAACATACAGAGTAGGAAAATCAGAGAGAGAGAGAGAGAGAGAGAGAGAGGGGGGGGGGGGAGAGACAGAGAGAGACAGAGACAGAGAGACAGAGAGAGACAGAGACAGAGAGAAGCACAGAGTAGTGGTTGCCAGGGATGGAGGGAGGAGGGGTGGGGAGTGATCTTTTAAAGATGCATGGATGTTCTTCTGAGTTGGTGAACAAGTTTTGAAGCTACAGAGAGGCGGTGATCACACAACACAGCATACACACAGCATTGCTGAACTCTACATTAAAATGTAAACATGCACTATGTAATTGCAAAAATTAAAAATAATGTTTCAATCAAAGCTCAATCAGGGCCCATGAAGGGATGAGTAAGCAGGCAAAGGCTGCCAAATCTGACGACCTGCGTTTCATCCTGGGACTCATATGGCAGTGGAGACCTGACTGCTACAGGCTGTCCCCTGGCCTTCACATGCAAGCCATGATGTGACACCCCACTCCCCCATGCATGTACACACACAAATCAGTCAACCAATCAACTCACCAACCAACCGATCAAACTGAGCCCAGGTAGATGACTGCTAGGGAGGTGCTTGCTGTGGAAGTTTGAGGACCCAAGTCCAGCTCCTAAATAAAAGGTGGGTGCCATGATGTTCTGTAGTCCCTGCTCTGAGAAGGTAGAAATGAACTAATCTGTGGAGCCCACTGTCCAGCCATTGTAGCTGAACTCATGACCTCCGTGTTCAGTGAAGACTTAGTCTCAAAAACCAAGGTGGAAAGTGATTGAGGAATATACCTGGCATCAGCTTCTAGCCTCTACATGCATATACACATATGCATGTGCACACGTGCATGTACCCACATGGACACACACACACATACACAATACACATACATATACCACGTGTTCAACATTCCTCCAACATGAGTGTATCCCACTCCCTCCACATGATCAAAGAAATGACACAATTTGGCCTGTGGCCTGTAGCATTTTGACTCCTTCTACAACAGCATTTTTCATCTTGCCAAGACCCATTGGTGCTGTGAAATAAGTTCAGGATCACAAGCAGCAATTTTAGAAAAATGGGGGAAAGTAGAATAGACATGAATGGAATCTGAGACAGCAATGTGTTACTACTCCTAAAATGTTTGTTGGGATTTTATATATTCCTACAGGATTGGGCATCTTAGTTAATAATGTGACACATGTGGCCATGTTTGGGTCATGGCCCTTGCAAACTTGAAAGGCACTTTTATAGTCCTGTGGCCTTTTTATGGGCTTGGGATGTTAAACTGAGTGCCAAAGCCTAAAGACAAGCTACATTTCCCACTTAGGTTTTACGGAGGAGCTCAGACTTTTGACTGCCTTCCAGCTTTGCCACAGTGAAGCCTGCAGGACATCTTTCTCTGGCAATCCCAGAGGACTCTGTCCCAGTGTTCAGCCTGTTCTTAAATTTCCCATGGACACTCAGTAGCCACCATGACAAGTTTACAGAAGAGCTTCTTCCATTGTTTGTATGAGTCTTGTGGTCTGTCCTATAATCTAGAAAGTATCAAAGACTCTAGGCCAAGATGGTCCATGGGCTACATACAGCCCGCAATTAGAATGAATATAGCCCAACACAAAATTATGAATTCACTGAAAACATGAGATATTTTTTGCCTATTTTTAAATAACTTGATTGTGTGATTGGTTCTAGAACATAAATCTTGCAAATGACAATACCATGTTATAATGTCACACAAAATAAATGCATGTATGCATGCATGTATGCTCTTGCAACCTGTGGATACCCTTTTCTACACTGACCTTGAGTTCTGCAAAGACTTTGTAGTAATATGTTTTTACTACCGATTATACTTTTCTGGCTGCCATGTATAGAGACACAGCATTTGGTCTGCTTCTTATCTCTTGGCTGAATGGACCTAAGCATTGTGTCCTCTGTCATTCCTGGATCCCACACTTCTTTTGTAATGATGGGCTAGTTGTCTTGCCTGTGCTTGAGTGGAAGAGTATATATAGTTTGTGGGAGTAGATGTACAAGGTGGGAAACACTTTTCAGGCCTGACCTTGGTCCATATCCATTCCTTCCTTCAGGCCTGGAGGCCACACGTGGAGCTTGTAGAGAAGCCACAGAAGGGAACATGCTGGACAGCTACACTATTGATGTATGGTGTGTTCTCAGATTTCAAACTGTAGGGCATCTCCACAAGGTGTGTGGCTGATTCCCATCCCATAGACTGCTCAACCTGCTGTGGCCTTTGTCACATAGGATATATAGGTCATCTGTTCCAGAGACCCTGGGAAGTTGTGGCTATGGATGATAAGTAGCCTCCACTTCCTCATTCCCTACCAGCCTGTCAGTGTCCTGATTTCAGGTCTCTCTTCTTAGGCATATACTCCTGGGTGGCCTTGTCTTCTCAGAACTGTTTTTGTTGCTATTACCATGTTGTACCAGGTGCTGACATCTGTATCACAGTGCTGTCATCTCACAGTGACAGGTCTCATGAAAGGAATCTGCATCTACAGATCTGCTCTGACTCTGCCAAAGATCCGAGAGCACCAGAGTGCTCCTGGGACAGCCCTGCAGAGCCTTTTGTCTACAGATCTGAGCCATCAGGTTGCAAGGAACTTCTAGGAGAGGGCTGGCTCTCAGAGGGGTCTTGCAGAGTGAGGTCCTCTTGGACCTGGAGATGGGGGAATGATAAGACCCTAGGGAATGGTGAGAGGGCTCTTGGTCCATGGGTTAGTTTCATGCCCTGGAAGTCAGAGCCACAAGGGAAGTCTGAATCTGTCATCTTTTTGCCTGAGACACACTGGTCTGGACAGTAGCCTGAAAGACAATCATCTTCTGGAGAGAAAGCTAGAGGAGATAGCTGCCAGTGTGGTTGATTCTACTGGGACCTTTGTCCCTAGGAAGAATCTACACCTTTTTCTTTCTCCATGGGACCACATGGCTCTGTCACTGAGAGTCCTCTTTGGTGACAGGCTAGCAAATGTAAGTAAGGGTGGTCCAAAGGCTTGGTTTCTAGTGCATAACAAATTCAGCTGTCTATGACAGTGAATCAATGCATCCTCAAAATGTCAAGGCTTGACACAACAGTTGCTGGTACTTTAGCTGACACACCTTCAGTGTGTCAAAATTCAGTGGGGAAGGTTCTAGGCTGTGCTGCATCCATGGAACCACCAATTGGGACGGCTGGAGGAGCTCTTCCAAGACAGCTCACTTTTATAGCTGGCAGAAGTGCTGGCTATGGACTGGAGTATTTGCTGGAGTCAGAGCCTGAGACCCTCTCCTTCTGGCTCTGTGACCGTTTCCAGGCTGAGCTGGAGAAATTCAAATGACCCATCAGGATACTGCCTTGTCTCTTGGGGCTGAGCTATCAGAAGTCATATAGGATCATCTAGATCAGAGATATCCAGCCTTATTTATAATTAAATGATTTTATTATTTCTCTCGGTGTTCTCTCTCTCTCTCTCTCTCTCTCTCTCTCTCTCTCTCTCTCTCTCTCTCTCTACATGTGTGTGGAAGCCAGAAGACAACCTCAAGTGTTATCTTCAGGGAAACCATCCATTTCCTTTTAGGCAGGGTTTCTCATAGGCCTGGAGTTTACCAATTAAGCTAGGCTGGTTGATTAGCCCCAGAGATCTGCCATTCTCCACCTCCCTGGTGTTGGGATTTATAAGCATACGGTACATGTCTAACATTTTTATATGCTTTTTGGAATTTGAACTCAGGACCTCATGCTTATGAGGCAAGCTCTTTATTGATTGGATTATCTCCTTGGCCCAATGTATCCAACCTTTTGACAGAACAATACCACATTGTCATCTACAAAGTTCATGGTTGAATATTAGTCAGTCAGAACAAATCACATAATGTTTTAAGTTAGTTCAAGATTTTGTATTTGGCAACATTTGTAGCTGCATCCTAGATTAAAAGGAGGAGCCTCTTAATGACAGATGCAGACCAAAGTCGTACCTTGCGAAGACCACAAGAGCTGAGTGATAGCATTGTGGATATTTAGGGAAAATACAGCCAATGCAGAAGAGTGGCTATATTTGGATGTCACCATGCACTGACCCCTAAGGGATTTTTTTTTTTTAAGTGGACATAGATACACTGATCAGGAATGGATTTTCCTGCAGGCACAGAATCCCAACCTGGGCTTCTTGACTTGCTCTGTGTGTGGGGAGGAGGTCATGCTTTTGATTTGCTATTTTGACTTATGTAAGGAAACCTTTGTGAGAGAAGCATTAGACGGAGCTGGGTTTGCTGAATTTCCTCTTCCTACCCTTAGCTCAGCTCCAGCAGGCATCCCAGTGATGGAGAAACTTCATGGGTGGCAGGGGCAAAAAAGATCTGCCCTGGGCAGCCTAGCAGGGACAGGGTATACACAGGGCTTTGAAATGTTGGTCTTGTGGCCAGTAGGCTGGCAGATGTGGATTTTTTTTTAATCTTTAGTTTAAATCTCCAGGGTCACATCAGGAAGATGCCCTCAGCCTGGTGCTCCTGAAGGAGACCCAAGCAGGCTCTCGAGGCAGCTGCTTGCTGTGGTAATGAAGCTGTCCTGCTAAAGGTTAATTGTCCTCAGCTGTGTGGGGCTGAAAGCGGTTGCTGAGATCCTGTCCTCATATTCTGCAGCATCCTTTCGATGCTGAGACCTGCTGCTGGCAGAGGAGGGGTGGTGTGAGACTGTTGTCCACAGATATTCCTTTCCCAGATGCCGCCCCACTGTGCATCTGTGGGACTCCTGCAAGCCAGCTGGCTCCTGGCTAATGGCTGAGAGCCTGAGAAAACTCTAGGTTGTTACCTTTACCTATTCTGGCCTGTAGACATTAAAAAACAAAAAACAAAACAATACAGAAAAACCCCATGAGCTTGGAGACAGTTTGTGTGGACAGGAGGTATAGAAATAGTCCCCAGGAGAGCCTGCCAGTTCGGGAATTTAATCTGTTCTAAGCCACTATTTTCAAAGGGAGGTCCAAGGACCACCTATTCAGCATCTTACCTAGCTGTCTTATTAAACATGCAGACTCCAGGCTCTCTGAGTCGCCAATGTCTGAGTAAGTTCTCTGCATTTTAACAAGCACCCTGGAGTTTGAAGATCAGGTCTTATCCCATGGACCATGCTTCCCTTTGTCTCTCTGAAGAACCTCTACTGTGACACTGGTCGTATTTGATGCTGGAGATGTGAGGATAAATAAGACAAGATATCAGTCAGGGAGGAGATAATTGTTTTCAGAAATTCTTGTACTAAACTGTATTTTCTGAGGAAAAAAAAAAGTGTGTGTGTGTTGATTCACTCCACCAACTCTTCTCACCTTTCAGGATTTGGGACTTTCTTTCTAAAAGATTCTTTGCAAATGCTGTCTAGCTTACAGGAAATGAAAGGTCATTTAGATAGGAGCCCTGGCAATGTGATGCCATCTGGTTTGGCAGCATGAGATTTTAATAACAACCACACTTTAGTTTTACATGACCCCTCTAACTAGTCCTGCAAATAGACAGACCGAGAAGCACTTGTTGCATACACAGAATGCTTTGGACAGCGGTTTACCCATTTACCAAAGCCCCTTCCTTTGAAGCTTTCTGTGTATGCAAAGCGAGCCTCCGTTTTTTCTGTACCAAGTAGTGAGTAGCGTGTGGGCTGGGGAGATGGCTCTGTGGTAAAGTGTTTGCAGCGCAAGTGTGAAGACCCGTGTTCCACCCTTAGAGCTCATTCGGAAAAGCCGGGTGTGTAGAACACACCATATTCCAGAGCTGGGGAGGTGCAGACAGCTGGAATCACTGGTAAGCATAGCCTAATGGGTGAGCTTCAGGCCAGTGAGAGCCTGCCTCAAAAACTAAGGTAGACTGTGCTGGAGGAACCTGGCATGTAGACTAAAGCAATGTCAGAATTCCATCTCAGCTGTCTGTGAGACTCCATATGGTCGGCCCCCTCCACCCTGACTCTGTCTTCCCATCTGTCCCATTAATTGTCCCACTGTGTGACTCATGAAATCTGACACCTAAGGCATCCTAGGGTCTTTGGGAAGGGAGAAGCAACCCAGCATGCAAAGCATTATGGTTAATACCAAGAACCTGGCTTCTGAAATGCTTCTGTGTCTCAGCTGATGGAGGTCAGGGAGAAACCAAATGCAGTGATTGATCCCGTGTCACATCTTAAGTCTGGAATCTATGGATACAGATTCCATATTCCTGTATTCCAATTAATCCTTATAAAAAGTTAGAGAAATAGGTAAGACAGATGTTATCAGTACAGTGAAGAGGTTGGACTAGATAGTTTCTGGGGCCTCTTCCAGCTTTCAAATTGAATGATTCTGTTGTTTGCCAGATGAGACGACTGAATTGGGTTGAACAGAAACACTCCAGGGTAGGAAGAAGTGGCTGAGACCACACAATCACTGGCAACAAGAGTGTTTGTGGGTCCCCTGGCTTCACCCCATCCTCACCTGCCTCACTTGTCATAAAGGCCATCATCTCCCTCTGGATCCCCACTAGCTGAGTTTGATCCTCTGGATGGATAGATTGGGCCTTTTCTCTTGAGCACTATCACTCACAATGGAGTCTTCCTTCCTGCAGAGATTCAGATATTTGGGGCAGTTTCTGTATGCAAGTGCAAAGATTCTGAGATCTTTCTCCATGGAGGACAGGTCACCACCAGAGTCCTTAGTGGTATGGAGGCTTAACCACAGAGCCTTGCCCACTCACCCTGGCTTCTTCCTCTGCTTTCTTTGCCATGGGGGAAGGCAGAGTGGGTGGTTCTTCTTTGCTGCTTTGGCACTAATGGTTATTATTATTTAAAGTTGGGTTGAGTGCCGGGAGGCCACTTCCACAGGCGTAGAGTAAGGAAGTGCGTAAATACATAAACTAGGAGCCTTCGATGCACACCAGGGCTGCTGTGCCCTGGAGCGCAGTGCAGCACTCAGCATCCCTGCCTTAGCTAGCCTGCCACTTCAAGGTGGGGAGGGTACATGAAGGGCCTCACTCTTTATTCTGAGCCATACTGAGCTGCAGGAGAGCATCCAGCATCCAGCCCGACTCTGATTAATACTGCACCAGGGCTTGGTGTGTCAGGAAAGCATGCCTTCCTCGAGAGACATTAAATATTAATAACAGCAATAGAGGCAAAGGGTAAACAAAGCGAGTTGTCAAATGTTCATTTTTAAGGGCAACCGTGTTCCCTCTATGGCTGGGAGTAGAATGAGTCCTTCAAGAAAGGATCAGAGGCTACGAGCTCCTTGGGTCCTATTTCACTGGGCTCAACAAGTCAGGGCCGGACTTTCTGTTGTTCCAGAAGCATCTGGGCCTGCACCTGACTGCATGACTATGGGTCTCTTTGGAAGCATTACTGAGTCCTAGCCTGGCTGTTTTTTCTAGGGACATTTTTCAGGACAGCCTAAGTTTAGAAGGACAGAGATCATCGGATGAGAAAGAGACCCCTCCCCATAGGTCTTCTGATCTCTTCTCACTTGGCAAAGTCATGTGAGATACATAGATCCACTGAGATTTTTCAGAAAGAACTTTGCCACCTGTCCATTGCAGGACCAGCTGCTGGGGAGGCATGGCTGATGCACCTGAAAGCTGTAAAAGGCCTTTGGGGGGAAGGGACAAGCTCCCCAGAATTTTGGGGGTGGGACAGAAAAACTTCAGCACTTGTCTACAGGCCAGAGGTAGGAGGTATGTTCTATAAGAGATAATGTGCTTGGTAGTTCCCAAGTGAGGTTGCCTGAGTAGACATTTAGAAGCCAGCTCGTCCATAACTAAGCTCTACACAGCTCTTTCCTATATCATGTGAAGCACTGTGCTATGTGTGTACTGTGCAAGCATGGGTGAAGCTGACAAACCCTGCTGCCTCCACCTAGCCTAGGTACAGCAGGGAAATTGAACTGATGGATGGGCTATGAGCAGTAACTGTAAAGCAGGGTAAGCACTTTAGTACTGAAGAGGTAAGTGTTGAAGGAGACTATTTTGCAGGGGGAGAGTGTTGAAGGTTTCTCAGAAGAGACAGTTGTGATGGCAAAGTGCCAGTGTCTAGCCATGTGGAATGCTTGGGAAAGGATGGGCAGTGAGGGGGCAAAAAGGCAGAAAATGAGAACAGAGGCAGGATTTAAGAGAGACAAGGGACCAGGCCTGCTGACCCTGTGAAGTGGAGTCTCTGAGCCAGGCAGCATGAGTGTGAGTCAGCTATAGCCATGTAGGCACAGAATTGTGGAGACAGAGGACCACCATTTTCATTCCCATTACCTTCTACTCATACCTAGCTACAGTCAGGGAGCTCACAGCAGCTTGGATGTCTATCAGTTTTCCTTCTGTTGGCCTGACTTGGCCTTTTTGAGTCTGCAGAGGTGTCTTGCAGACACCTCCGTTATGTACCGAGAGCCAGCAACCATGGGATGCTGCGTGTCTCTCTTCCTAAGGTTGGGCAACTCTGTGTTTTAGGCAGAGTCTCTTGTTAGTACTGCTGTGTATGCCTGGCTAGCTGACCTGTGAGCTCCTGGGGACTCTTCTGTCTCTACCTTCATTGCATTGTCGGACCACTGAGTTACAGGACGCTCTCCCAGGTCCAGCTTTATATGGGTTCTGGAAATCATAACTCTGGTCCTCACACTTACATTACAAGTGCTTTACCCACTGAGCTTTCCCCAGCTCATCACAAAAAACAAACCAAAACCAAAACCAAAACCAAAAGTTTGTCACTTGGCTCATATCAAGCTTATGGTTCTAAAACCACATGAACAAACACAACCCATTCATACATTTTCTTTCTCCGTTAATGACCATGTACTCTCTGTTTATAGGTCTGCTATTGATCTCTTGAATCCAAATGTAAATTTTTACATTTTCCATCTAATACTTTTATTAGATGCTCTGCCTAGAGAGAGGAAAGGTCCTTTGCCTATATCTATTGCACCCCAGAGTAAAGATGGGGGGCTTCTCAGAAAGAAAGGCCTGTATTTGTTCAGTATTCTATTGAATCATTTTTAGTTGACTAAGTGTGACGTCCTTCCAGTGTTGTGGTTTCTCTAGATTTTATCAGCATGGACTGGGTGGTGGCAGTACTGATCCTGATCCCAGACCCTGGCCGGTGAACTCCATATGGGAAAAGAAAGAAGACAGAGAACTCCTGGATATACCCAAGCATAGGGCTAGTCAATCATTGTCAGATTGTAATTGGCAAATGCGAAAGCACAGGAGTGTTTTCCTGTTTTGTGCTTAGAGCTTGTTACCAGCCTGGGTTTAATTGCAACAGGATTTATGACCACTGCCCATAGGAGGGAATAGATAGATCTGTGTCTCTTTCGTCCTCTCTGGCCACAGAGGGCTCTTAAGGGAGGGAGAGAGACAAAAGGGAACAAGGCCTAGAAACCACAAGGTGGAGAAGTGGCTGGATGAGCTGCCTCCAGTCACTGAGATTGTCCTAAGAGCTCCCAACATGAAAATTCATAGCTTCTGTGGCTTAGGCAGCTGCCATCTGAACCTTATCCCTTTGTTTCAGCCTAAGAGGATAGGGAAGTGATGTCTTGATTCTCCATTTTACAGAAAGAGAAACTGAGTCCAACAATGGGTATACTGGTCAGTCCAATCAGGGTCTCTGGGGAAAGTCATGAACAGAATTGAGGTGGTGTCTGGGCATAGGTTCTGATGTCCCTACACACACACACTGCTCTGATGGTCCTGTCTCTGCTGGTTTCATTCTCTCGCGCATCATTATTGATGAGACAGTGCAAGAGACACATAGTGTACCTTGAAGTTTGGAAGTATTCCTCAAGGTTCCTGCTGTGATGATTGAGGACATGCTGTGTGAGAGATGCCACGCAAGGTACCAAACAATGCAGGAGTGCACCTGGCTTTTCAACAGAACCAGTAGTGAGGAGTCACGTGGCCTGGAGGCTCATCTCAATTACAGTCCCAGTACATGGATCTGTTGTATCATGGAGCAAGTTGAGGGACTCTCAGAAAAGGACTCTGTTACTTTCCATATCACGGTGACAAGATGCTTTACCAAAACCAACTCTCAAGACAGAGAAGTTTCAGCTCATCGTGGTAGGAAAGCATAGTGGTGGAGGCTAGCTCATCATGGTAGGAAAGCATAGTGGTGGAGGCTAGCTCATCATGGTAGGAAAGCATAGTGGTGGAGGCCACCAATGATGGGGACAGGTGTGAGAGGCTGTGCCTATTTACATAGTCCCATTGTGTAGAAGAAGAAATGAAGGTCCTTCCAGAGCCACACGAAATAATATCACAAGCTGGGGCTTGTGTTCAAACCATGGGACTGTGAGGGTCATGTCAAATCCAGACCATAATAAGAACCAACCCTAATCCCCTCATCTCTTTTTAAAATTGTATTTGTTTGTTTAATGGGGTCTCCTCACTGTGCTGCCTTGGGTAGCCTGTAACTCTCTGTAGATCAGGCTGTCTCTCCTCCCAAGTGCTGGGATTAAAGGTGCACACCACATCCCTGTGTCTAGCCTTTCCTTCCTTTTTTTTCTTGCTCTATTCTTCACATTTTCTGCTGAATCAATTATCAAGTGATAGATTTCTTTTGTTTGTCCTATGGTTTTAAAGGTCAGAGGTCAGGCCTAGGTGTCTGTCTTCAGGAGCCACCCACTCTGCTTTCTGGCACAGGCTGGAGTTCGCCAAGCAGGTTACATTGGCCGGCCAGTAAACCAGCAGGCCAGCCGGCTCCACCTCTCCAGCACTAGGGTAAAAGTGTGCACTACCATGCTTTACTTGAGGTCTGAGGGCAGAGCTCAAGTCTTCCTGCTTACAAGGCAAGCCCTTTAGCCACTGAGTCTTCTCCCCAGCCTCTCAACTGATCAAGTTCTATCAGATATTTGCTGAGAACCTACTGTGTGCCAGGCATTCAGCCAGGTGATGTGATCATAGTCATGAATACAAAGATCCAGTCTGTGGCCTCTGGGAACACAGAGGCCAGGCCTCTCTGTGGCCAGGGTTGGGGCATGCGTGATAAAGCACTTATGAAAAGAGTGGTGTTTGTTCTTAACAGAGCAAGTATGGAGGATGACAGCGTCACTTAGGAAGGGTCTGTGCCTCCGCCTGGGAGAGAAGGCTTCCTAGTGGAGATTTGACTCAAAGCAGAGTCAATAAATAATAGATAAATAAATTAAGTAGTTAAATAAAATGTTAGTTTCAACATGGATAAAAGGGCATGGTCAGGTGCTATATGAGAGAACATGGTGATATGGGGAGGGGCGGGGGAAGAGCCTAGGGAGGGTAGGCAGTGGACAGATTAGAAAGGACCCTAAGAGTCCTGTTAGGAAGGCTTTGGACATTAGCCTTATTTTAGGAAAGGCTGTTGAGTTCAAAGCAAGGAGGATCTGATTGTACATTCGGTCTGAAGAGGGTCTTCTAAGAGGGGCAGCGTACGAGGGGAGGGGCTTGTATAGCCGCTGGTTCTGTAGCTTCCTAGGTGCTTCCGGCTTCACCACAGTGATCCATATAAGAGGGTTTGGTGAGTGAATCTGAAACATAGGAGACAGGTGCAGACTGGAAATCTGAATCCTCCCCTCTTGCTAACCCTGGAGCACTATTGCTGACCAGCGCTGGAAACCGAGTCAGAGAATGGAGTAGTCATTGAAGCCAGGAACACGTTGCTGGCAGTGGAGGGAAAGAAAGTTCAGGGCAGACCCCAGGGAGCCCCAAGCTGGGAGCAGTAACCTGGGAGCATCAAGTTGGGAGCACAAGTAAGAAAATGGAACTCAAAACTGGTCCAGGGAAAGGAAGCTGTTTGGGGAGGTTCCAGAGTACACTGAGACTGTGCTAAGAGCTGGTGGGTCTCTCAGAAAACAGAAAGTCACGAAAAGAAGCTGGGAGCGTCACCCAGTCTAATAGGAGAGCTCAGGTAAAACTATGAGGTGTAGGCTGAGTCCTCCCCACCCCCCACTTCCATCCCTCCCTCTTCCCCCATTGCTGGGGTTCTCCTTCCTAGACAGCCATTTTCCCCACCCATGCCTTCCTGGTCAGGTGGGGGAATGACATTTGCAAAGCACTCAGGGATTTTCAGATCCCAATGGTCCCAGGGAAGGAAAGGTCATATGCTGATGACTTTAATGCATAGCAGGGTGTGCAGGCACCTCATTGTCTCCCCTGTGGGGACCCATAGACTCTGGGCCAGAGGTCCTGTTTTAGAGACGGAGTTAGGAGGAAGAGAACAGAAAATAGGGTATGGACTCCTCTGGGTCCAGCCTGAGCTTCATTTAGGTGAATGAAAACATTTTCCCCATCCCTTCTCTGTACAACATCCAGGGTTCTGGGTGGGTCTGTTCCCCAAGCACAGGCACAGAGAAGGAGTGTCCACTCCAGGAGAGGTACTGGGTGTCACTAAGAATTGGGTGTGGGGGAAGATGCCATAATGGTAGGAGGCTACATGTCAGGCTGGAATCTAGGGTAGGTGGCCCAAAACTCCAAGATGGTAAGGAAGGGACCCAGATTGTTCAGTAGCCTGGAGAATCCTAGTAAAGATTATTTATTTGTATGTGTGTGTGTGTGTGTGTGTGTGTGTGTGTGTGTGTGCTTGCTTTGTTTTCTTGAGACAGTTTCTTTATGCAGTCCAGGGTGGCCTTGAACTCTTGACTCTCTTGTCTCAACCTTCAGAGTGCTGACATTACAGGTGTGTACCAACCACTCCTGACTGGCTGAGGTTTTTGAAATGGAAGTGACCATAGGTAGCTAAGTGGCATGGAGAAAGGAGAGGCTGATTTGCCCGTGTCCAAGTTTGGATTCTGCATGATGAAGCTTAGTCATTCCTTGTGAACCGAGAGACTTTCTGTGCAGTGTCTGAGCCTCGATGCCAGAAATGCAAAGATAACTATGATGTGGTCCCTGTTTCAGAGAGCAGATAACCTGGCCAAGGAAACGGTGTACCGAGCACTCCCATTCGCCATTCACCCATTCTGCACCAAACCTCTTCTAGAGAAAGAACTTCCAGAAGGATTCCAGTTCAACAGCCAACCTTAGCCACCAGTACTCCAGCCAGAGCTGTGTGGGAAGGCTGCTTCTAGGCAGGATCATTTTCTAAACATCATTTTGAGAATCTAGGTCCTTTTGGAAAGCCTGTTTGCATAGCCCTGGAGTGAGATTTTGGCTCAGAGTATTGGAGAGGGCATGGGCTGGGATTAGGAGGCAAATCCTCTAAATATTTGCTTCAGGCATCCCTTTTCTCCCAAGAGGGGCAAGAATGCTGAGAGAGACTTCTTGTCACTCGGACAGGCATTGGGAGGTCTGGCTGGAAGGTTTCTTTCACTGATCAAATGTTTTTAAAATGGGGTCCAGCTACCCTGTGCTTATCACAGATCTGGTTCTTTAATGTAAGTGATAGCTCAAGATCACCCAGCAGGTGGTGCAGAGGGAGGGGTGGGAAGGATGAAGCATCCATAAATGGCTGGGTGGTGGGTAATACAGCTGACAGGGATGGTGGCCTACGGTGCCATGCTGAATGTCTGCACTATTGTGCTGCAGGCAGCTCCTGACCCTTGATGCTTCCGAGGCTGAACTTGCTCTTCGGGGTGGAGAACATGCCTAGGACTGAAGCTGATATAGAAAGGGAGCGCATCCCACCGTGACCGTCTGTTACTTCTCAATTTGTTTAGAGAAAAAATATAGACTTTGGGGGAAATTCAAACCCCAAAGCTTAAAAAATGAAAAACAGACGCACCTGGGCTCTAGAAACTGATTTGTGATGTTGACTGTTGCTGGCCAATTGTTCCCCATTTCCTGTTTCCCGTCTTCCCAGGTGATGTTCAGAGACTAAATGAGATGATATAAGCCAGTAGGGAGAAAACTCTCTCCCCTCCACCCCGTGTGTG
>PVIH01022437.1:0-27163 GCA_004025045.1 Sigmodon hispidus | reverse complement strand
TGTGGCCAGGTGCAGAGTTCAGCTGCCCCTGCTCCAGAGTGCGCTGGGAAGCCGCAGAGAGCACAGGTCCCGGTGGCGGAACCGGAAGCAGTGTGAGGTCAACTCTCCCTCCCAGGGCAGGATACAGGGGCTGAGGCCCGCCGAGCCCTCCTCACCTCTGGTCAGGGTTCGAATCCGCCCCTCAGAGACCCCTGCAGTTGGTTTGCTCAGTTCACTCAGTTCAGGGTCGCAGTAGGGCTCCTAGCAGATTCCCTGAGCAGCAGGAGCTGCGGGTGTGGCCAGGTGCAGAGTTCAGCTGCCCCTGCTCCAAAGTGCACTGGGACGCCGCCATCTACTTATTTTTTAAGTAACTTATTTCATTTTCTTAACTTTATTTCTCTTGAATGCCCATAAACTTTAACTTCTTAGTAATTCTAATGTCCAGTATAATTTTAATATGGATGTAATCATAACTCCATAGTTTCTTTTTCTTAAGTTTTGATAACTTTGATTTACATTTTGCAGTCCTAAAATAACCCCCTAATATCAGGTTGTATGCTATGATTTTTAATTCACCATCTTGCTTTAATTAGGAAATGTCATACTTACCTTTTAAATATTATAGAAACACATTTAATACCCTACAGCACCCATCCCCTGGGTTCTGCCATGATGGACATCATACATTGGTGACTGCTCAATGCAATAAGCCATTATCATAGGCAATATTCCTGGCAGCTTCTAATATGCTTTGTATCGGCTTTTCCTGAGATGTAGATTTGAACTATGTCTAACTTTAAGAAGTCTGATAATATTTTTATTAGTGTTTGAGTCAATTTGATCAAATTGCAAAGAGCTCATCACAGGACTATTCAATTTCTATAAAGCAGGCGATACTCAACTTGGAGTGAACAAATGTTTTTTTTTTTCTTTTTCTTCTTCTTTTTTTTTTTTTTTAAACAGATTCTAACTAGATCAAGCCATGTAACAAAAATTTTAAGTTCAGGGTTTTTCAAGTAGCAGCTCTTGACATTTTTATTTCAAATTATATTCCGGGAAGTACTTTGGCTTTCAGTGCAGATTTAGACATATGGGCTGCAAATATATATTTAAATGTCTATATCATATACAGATATACATAGTATTTATTTTACTTTGTTAAGAGAAAAAAATTAAAATCCAATTCTGTAAGCAAACCCCAGTTTCCACAGCCTTGATTAAAAGGAGACTAAAGTTTGAATAATGAGTCTTTATATCTAATCATCAAGGGAGTTAAGTTGCTTCAAAATAGTAAGTTAAATATACCCTTCTCAATTTTCCTTTCTGTGTGTAAAGAGAAAATGAGGACAATGAACACAGATAATATGTATGTACCTTAAAATTTTTATTTATGTTTATACTGTATGGGTCTTTAGCCTGTAAGAATGTCTGTGCATAACATGTGTGCCTTATGATCTCAGGGGCCAGAAGAGGCCATTAGATGCCCTAGTTTGGAGTTACAGGTGGATGTGTGTGCTGAGAATTGAACCTGGGTCTTCTGTAACAACAGTTCTGAGCTGCTGAGCCATTTCTCCAATTCTTGGTATAGTTTTACTGCCTTGACTGCAAGCATTTGATTAGACATGTAACACTTTTCTCTCTAAACACAACCAATAAGAATAAGAACAATGTATTTACACTTTTCCATAGTCCATGTTTAATTGTTTTACTTTATATTGTAAATATTATTAGTGTACTTACTTGTTCATGTGTAGTTGCTTCAAAATGCTGTAAAAATTAAAAACCAAAGACACAACACAACAGAGACCCCAAATTCTTCTTTTTTAGATGGTTACTGTGTTTTTGCCATCTCTCTCTGAGCATTTTGTCACAGGCCCTCTCCTGAGCATGCTCAACTTGAGACATCCTCTGAATGTTCAAGCATGGAGGGCAGGAATGGTTCCATCCTTCAGAACCTGGACTTGTCACCAGACTATAGGGGTAAGAGTCTGTGCTAAGCAGTTGAAGGTGATATCAGGTAGCAACTAGAAGCCATGTTGACCTCTGCAGTTCCTCCCACAAAGCACAGGGCTTAGCCTAGTTGCTGACTTCATTATGACCGGCTCATGTTACTGTGCACCTATACATTGCTGAGTAATATTCTGTCACATGAATATGCATAACCAATCTATTTTCATGAAAAACTGGGTTTGTGGCCAACTTTGAACTATTGTGATTAAATTTGTTATTGGCATTTACAAACAGGGTACTTTTGTCACAAATATTTTGTTTGGTCATCACAAACTTCTAATAAGGAAACTACTTTTTATTACATTTGTTTTTGCTTTCATTGAGACAATCCTGTGACCTTTCTGTTTTATTATTCTGTTCATACACAGAATTACACTAATGTCTTAGTGTTTGATAAGTCTCTAGTGTAGCCAGAAACTATGCCCACTCTGAGGAAAAGATGGATGGATAGGTAAGTAGATAAACTTTCTTCTCTTCACACTTTCTTCACTTTGTGGCAGGGTCAGCTGGAGCTGATTAAAATTTTCCATCATCTAGCAACTTTAAATGCTAAAATGTAAGAAGATCCAAATCCTGGTGGTTACATCAACATCTAGAAGGCAGCACTGTTGATTAAACTCAGTCTGAGTGTTCTTGTCTCAGCAAATCTCCATGGACAGAGATGCACCTTTAGTGCTGAAGAGAGACAGAATGTAAGACCTACAAAGACTGACTAGAATTGCTATAAAATCTGAGAGCCCTGGCACACTATAAAAAGAATGTGTTCTGGGCTGGAAAGATGGCTCAGTTATTAAAGGCTAGGCTTACAACCAAAAAGAATGTGTTCTTTACCTCCTCCCCCCATCTCTGATATATATTTTTGGGGAGGAGTTTTATCTCATTCCTCCTGAGTGCTAAGCCAGTTGCTTTCTTTTACCAGCCTCACCCTCTGGAATTCACAATGATGACCTAACTTTTCCTGAAAACAGTCTTTATTGACTTCTAGCACAAGATATAGTTTTTTGATGTTATCATCTTTTACCTTCCCCTTCTTTATTATCCTAAGTGTAAATCCTCATATACTCTATATTTTTCTCTGTCTAGGTATCTTTATTTCTGAATTTCTTAGACATGGAGTTTTGCTCTATCATTTACATTGGACAAGTCATTATTTCCAACATTTCCTCTGCTTTATGCACTTTCTGGTGGTCTGGCACTCCAGTCATATATATAATAAACTCTTGGAGATTGTCTCACAGGTCTTGAATGACTTTTTAACTTGGAAAATAGCAATTTCCCTATTTTTAAGTTTCTTTCCCCTACATCTGTGCTGAATCTACAGTTAAGCTCATGAGAGAGATTGTTCATTTTCATCACAGTTATCACATTTCTCCTTTCTTTTTTTCTTTAGAATTTTCATGTGTCTGGATATCCCTCTGTTCTTTCAGACCATCTACTCTTCCTCCATATCTTGATATATGTTCTTATATGACTTCTGAGAATATAAACTGCTTTTGTATCTGAGTCTATGTAGCTGAATCCTCTATCTTTTAAGCTTCTGTTTCTCCAGCCTTTTGATATGTCTAGCATCTTTTCGTTAGTAACTGAACATGTGTCAAACAATAGCAACTGAGGCAGACTTTTTGGAGTGACGATTTATATTAATCTGTCAAGGGGCTGACTATGTTTCATGCTTACCATCGATAAGTGCTATAATGTGGCTGCATGTGACAGTTTTCAAAGTTCTAGAGTGTTCTTGTTTGGTCTTTTATCCTGAATTTGCCTTCTCCAGAGAAAGTTGCACCTCTTTAAGCTATGATCCATTATTATTTTACTGGTACACTGGTGGAAATGTATGGTGAATGTTAGTCAGTCTATATGCTCTCACAATCAAACAAACTTCTGTGGGTCTGTGTGTCATACTAAACCCTGTAGCCCTTGTGTGTGTGTCCTGATTTCTGACTGCAATGTTTCTGACTGACCCATGCTCTGACTCCTGGGGATTAATGCCCACTGAGGGCAATGGGGGAGACTGAAAGAACACATGGCGGGGTGCGTCTTCCTCTCCAAGGTAGAACAAGTCTCTGTCAGTGTTTTCACTGGAAATAGATGTTAGAAGAGGATACAGACACACCAGGCTTTTTCTATCCCTGGCCAGGGATAAACTGTGCAGCCCTCAGATCTCCATCACAGGAGTCTGAGGGATTTTTAGAGAGAGGTAAAACCCACAAGTTGTGCTGGGTTAGTCCTAAGATACCCCTTCTTTTGTCTCTGACTGCCCTGCAAGGTGACAGTTGAGTTTCTAGACTTCCTGGGTCATTATTCTGTCTCTGTTTTATATTCCTAGCTCATGATGAACTGCAACCTTCTCTAGGGCAGTTTCTGAGATTTGACATGTGCCTGTTGCCCCAGCTGTACTGAACAGATTCATGACTTTACAACAGGGAATTTTGGTCCTAGGTGCAGTATCTTGAGGGTGCAAATGTGAAGGCTTTCTTCATTAGCTTTTCAGTCTATAATATCTTTGATAACCATTTACATTTCTTCCTGTGCCTTTTTTGGGCTTCAGAATTGTCCATCAGTTCTCAAGTATATTTAGACATCCAGATGCAATCTCCTCTGAACACTGCTGGTTCGGGTAGGCCCAGAGCATCCTTTAGCTTTTTTATTGCTTCTGGGCCCTTGGTAGCTGCCTAAGATCATACTTTAACTGTGATATTGTGATATAATAATCAATTTCCCTTAGATATTCTTATGAAATCTCTTTGGGTTGACTGTTTTCTTGCACAAGCTGTCTGAATACTGTAATTTAGATAGGTGCCTACTTTCTTAGGTTCTTATTCCCATTTAACTTTGACACCAGACAATGTGTGCATAAATGACATTCATTAGACGTATCTGAAGGTTCCACGTAAACATTCCCCTGAGTTATTCTGATTGCTCCTGATTGCAACTTATTTTTACCTTTTAGCCTCTGGCTTTCTCTGGGGTTTTATTTGAAATCACTTGTTGCTAAGGCATAGTCTTGATTAGTAGTGATTAATTTTCTATTCGGATTTTACAATGGTACATCAACAAACTAAAGGGTGAATTTTGTTTTCTTTAATCCCATGTATTTGACAGACTGAATATCTCCCAATGCCTTTGTTAATCACAAAGCTAAATGATCAGGAAAAGTCACCTAGGAGTAGGTTTTAAAAAAACCACTAAAATTACTGCTTTTTATTTTAGTATGTTTTTATTTTCTTCTTAGGTATAAGCCACTGAAAAGGGATAATAGCATGTTTTTAGACTCTGAATCATGCTTAGAAATGTATTTATTTAGGGGGAAGAAAGGAAAGATTTTTTTGACAGCAGTTTTCTCTCTGAACTTGAAGATTGAGGGTTTTTTTTTTCTCTCTGTGAGAATTAACAAAGGAACCACAAAAATGTTGATGTCAAAAACCTAAAGTTAAAAAAACATAACTGTTTATCAGCGAATCCTAAATCTATCAAAACTTGAAGACCAGTAGTTTGCTGAGGGAGAAAATGTTTGGATTCCGAATCCTCAGTTTCTATCTAGAGTGGTGCCTTGCTTTTGAAGAAATAACAAAGTGAATATTCATTGCATAAGCTGAAGGGATATGACACCATTCTAGAAACAGAGAGATTTAGAATATATCATTACGTCATGGCTTGGCACCCATGTTCCTGCTTCTGCATAAAGAAATTCTGCTCTCTCTGAGCATATACAGTGCCATGGATTTTGGCTAAATCATAATTTTGGTTATTTACAACTTATAACAACCACACAACAAAATTACAAGTCTTTTCATTTTATATATAAAAAAATAAAATTAAGGGTTTTTAAGTTGTCCAAGGTCACAAAGCTAAAATGGGGAACCTGAAGGGACTACATATTCATGTGCACATGACTCTGGTCTCCATTCTGCATCACAGGAATGCTGGGAACCATAAATGCACTATACTCAGTAGGGTGCTTTGTACTCTTTTGGAAGTAAAATCCCATTATATGTCTAACGTGATTTTTAAAAATATGGTAATAGCAGAGCTTCTGTGTATATCTTGAAAATTTATGTAACTGGTAAGAGGAGTAAGAAAATATCATCTGCAAATATTCAATATAAGTCACAGAATCTGCAAAGATGCGTTTTTATTTTCCAGAATCTCCCCTCCTCCCAGTCAAAGCCATCTGGCTCCTCGATCCATCTTGCTATCTCAGTAGAGCTGAAGGAACAAACCGATCTGCTGGGAGCAAATCAATCGCTCATTATTCTCAATGTGTGAAGAGACAATTCTGATGTGGAGTTCAGCCTTCTTGTACTGAAGAGGTTGAAAACTCATGTTTACACAACAGAAAGCATTTTCCTATTGAAGAGACAAAATGGGAATTTTTGGTGTGGGACACAGTGCCTTAATATGAGGGCTGGCTCCCTTTACCAAATAAAGCTAGGTGCTTCTCTGTCAGGATGCTTCTCTCTGAAGGTAGAAGAATTTGCAGAGGGTGCATTTAAATACTACTGCAGTGGTCTTGAAGGAAACTGTCAGAACTCATGCGTGGTAAAATGGAAGCAAGGAAGGAAAATGGAAAGGGAAAGAAGAACATTGTATCCCACTTAGATTTGAATGATTCCTGAATCCACTCATTCACTCCAAACTCACCCTTCCAGATATTGTGCAAGACCAGCAAATAAAAGAGACAAGATATTCTATTATCATGGAATATAAAGACAGAATGAAGACAAAAATAAAGGATACTAGTGGGCTGTGGAAAGGTGACACAGAGTGCTGGGGTACAATGTGATTGGCTGGCATCACATTCAACTCCATACATCTTAAGTATTTTGGCCATCTTCTCTGGGCAAGTGACATTTAAGTAAAGAATCATTTCCTAGGTAACAATGATGGTGCAGACCTAGAACTCAGAACTTAAGAAGCTGAGGCAGGAGGGTTGCAAAGTTGAAAGCTGGATTGGGGTGCATGGTAAATAAGACCTTGTCTAGCTGAAAAGCAAGAAAAAGTGAGGGGTGGGAGAGAGGAGACAGGAAAGGTGAAGGACAGAGGAGGGCCTGACAGGAACACCTAGCTGTGTGCAAATTCAAGAGTTTCTAGAAAAAAACCCAGTGCGAAATTCTGAATAAACATCTGAGGGTGACACCACAGTGGAGTAACCCTTTGTGTGTGTACAGTGTGCAGAGGACATGAGGTGAGTGTAAGAGTTATGATTATATTTGCTTAGAAAAATAGTTGGGTATTAAGAAGTGACTGAGGGTAATTTTCTGCCTTTCCTTGCTGTAAGTTATTTTACAAAAATGAGGCTTATAGGGCCCAAGGTTTTCAAAGCTGTACAACACATTATGCTATGGCAAGGGGTTGAGAGGGAGAGTTGGGGGAGAGAGACAGACAGACACCAAGAACAAGGATGTGTGCATATATGTGTATGTATGCATAGATACATCTGGGTCTCTTTTTGTCCTCTTACAGTTATAGGATTCAATCACAAGGACTCTCCTCTGATAATTTGATCTAAGCATCACCAATTCTTACAAGATTCACTGCTAACCCTCACAGTCTGGTTAAGTTTTTACTTACTTGTAAGCTCTCGATGAGGATTAAACAGTACATAAAGCCTTGACCCGTACACCAAGTGTCTAAGACAGTGTGGGGAATGAATTTCCAAGAAGACTCTAGCTGAAAAGAACTTGTGATGGTCATGCATACTCACCAGTCTTACATAGTAGGCATACATGTAAATTTCGTACATATTTTATTAAAAAATCATTACATGACTAATGAAAGTGTATATACTAAAAATTGCAATAGAAAGCACTGAAATCATCAGTCATTTTACGTAAGTATACTTTTTTGTTTGAATTCCTGCAGGTCAGCAAATTTGTTCTCCTCATCAAACAAATGAATATTTACTACATCAGCCTACAGTACCTATAGTTTTTATTGCTAACACCCAGATCCTCCTAGACATTGTGTTTCTTAGTTATATCATACATTTCCATTTGTCTCTTTTGTTTTGTTGAAGCTGTTGATGTTTTAGGGATATAATTTTCCAAAATGTCAGCTTTACTTCTATTTTTCTCTGTGCAGAACATACTGTATAGCCTCAGGAAATTGTGCCCAGCTGTAAAAAGGTGTAGGCTATTACATCTTTGTAATTCTCAGTGCGACTTCCATTTCACAGGGATTCCGACTGAGAAATGTCTTTGTTTAAGACACATGGATACCTGGAGTCTTAAAGGTATAAGAAATATGGAATCTAAGGCTGGCAAAAACATGTTTCAGATATTATTATAGTTATATAATAATTGCATGAGATGAAAGATATTTTAAGATTTACTTTTACATTTATCTCTGACAGTCAGTGTGCTTTAATCTCTGCCTGCTATGATAATAAGCTGACATTTACTAAATGCTCACCATGTGCCAGGCAATAGCTTCATAAACAGTATCTTGATGTTTTCCAATGTGCTTCTAACCACTGCTGTATGTGCCAAGAGAGTACTGGATGCTTCAGGATACTAGTTACTGTATGAAGCTGATGGTCTTAATGAGATCACATGCTGAAAAGTAAATATACTGACTTGCAGCAGGATTTGGATAGTAAGGATCTGGACTGGAGAAGACCTTTTTGGAAACACTTGGAGCAATGCAGAGGGGTGTCTTGGTATTTGCTCTCCAGCCAACTTCACGAATTAGATGTAAGTCCTTGTAGATATGTGCTATGGGGAGAAAGAACATCTGTCTGCATCAACAAGGGATTTAATGGGGCCCAGAGACCCTAAAAAGAAATCATGATAGTCAAATGGCATAGGCAATTGAGAAGATAAATGTAGTTAACACCTTATCCCATGTGAAAGACCATGGTAAGACTTGGAGAGGCCATCTCTCAAAGAATGTGACAGAGCTATCCCTCCCCAACCATCTTCTAATACAAAATTTTCTAGGAGTCAAAGAATGAAGGAAAAATAACAAGCACCCCCATTGACTACAGGAGTGAAACAGTGTCTATAGTCAGATATCGTCAGAAACTTCTCCTTTCTTCCATTCTCTTAAAACATCCTCAGGCCTCTCAAAATCCAGGAAGCACATGGAGCTTCTGTTTTATATTTACATATTTGGAGGAAGACTTTAAACTTGGCTATCCATTCCTGGTCACTGTTGGCACAGAGTGAGAGAATGAGAATCCAGAGCGTGGAGGTGGAAAAGGAAGCAGAGAATGATTGGGACCTCTGGTACTTACAGCATCTTTTGACATGAGAACATGGATGCAAACAGAAGCAAGGGTGGCAAGTGAGAACCAGCAGGGTTGTTGATTCCAAACCCTTAATGTGGTTCAGAGCAGAGAAGAAAGTACAGGACACAAACTTGGCTGGATGTAGGGAAAGGGAACCTAGGCTTTCTATGCCCTGAACTGTGTGCCATGTAGAATAGGGTCCTGTAGATTTATATTCTTAGTGTTATTGCAGCAGAAGTCTAGAGAATAGCTTACTGTAGGCTCTGCTATCCTGGGGACAAGAACTGGCAAAGATCCCAATGTTGGGACTCACAGATATATGATCCTTGTAAGATCACAGGAAAATGCCCTGCTTTTTGAGCAAAGCACATTTGTAGGGAAAGAACCTAATACTTTATTTAAAAAACAGATTTATTTTTATTTTATGTGTGTGGGTGTTTTATCTACATTTATGTTTGTTACCACTTGCATGTCAGGTGTCTGCACAATTATAAATGGACCCAGGATTCATGGAAGAGCAAACAACCGAGTTATTTCTTCAGCCCCAGTATTTAATACTTTCACAACAAAGAGTTCTACACTGTCAATGAAGGTCAAGTTCCCTAAATTGAGGGAGAGACAAGATTAAGAAAGGCCAATAGGTGACTATCAATGTAATAGATAAATCAATAAGCATGTAATTAAAATATAGGAAGCATATTTTCATGGGACAGAATTTTGAAAGTAGGTAAAGGAGTATGGATTATGGTATGTGTGTGTGTGCGTGTGTGTGTGTGTGTGTGTGTGTGTGTGTGTGTGTGTGTGTGTGCAGGTGCATTGTTGTCTATTGTTACTGTTTGAGACAGGATCTTGCTATGAAGCCCTGGATGGGCTCAAAATCCATATATAGATCAACATGTCCTAAACTCACAGAATCCTCCTACCTCTTGAGGGCTGACATTAAACCATCCCCACCTGGCCTGGGGTATCAAAGCTTAACTGGTAGAATTTGACGTTTCTTGGACCACCACAACTACAATAGAGTCACGTGTATGTATCCCTCAAAGTCTATTGCAGCTGGACTAGAAAATAGATTTTGCATCCAAGAGAAAAACACAAACACAGAGATGGAATTCACAAGTGTAAATTCCGATAATAGTGCTAAAGTTTCTTTGCCAGCCAAAGTGCTTTTCCCTGGCCCCTTAACTGTTGACAGATTCCCTGACCACTTCCTTTCCTTCTTATTTCCCGCCATAAAGATTCCTTAATTTTTCTTTTGGGTCTCAACTTAAAATCTATTTCTTTTATTGACATTCTTTTCTCTAAAAGTTGCTGAAGCCCGAAGAAAGAGCATTTCTTTTCTCCAGTGCCTCGGGACTCATTTTCTGGCTTCTTACTTTGAAAACAGCTTTCATTTCTCACCTGCGTTTATAGTTGACTTACAACAGTGAGCATGGCCTTCTCCACACACTGATTCTTGAGAGACACAGGCAGGGTTTGCCTTTCCCCAGAGAGCTAATCTGTAGAAAGCTGCTGGCCACAATTTGGACAGTGCAGAGGAAGTTCTGTGAGCAGTTATAACCTAGATTTATTATTCATTGTTTGTGTTCATTCCTGCACCCCCACAACATCGATCATGCGTGGAGCATGCATTTCAAGAATGGAAGTGCAGAAGCCACACACATTTTCTTAGAATATATAATATATATACATATATATGTTTACTTATAAAAATTCCAACTGAAAAATATAAAGGCAGCTCAGAAGTTTAACAGTATTGGTTTTGGAAAATATTCCAAAGTGTAAGAAAAATACAAGCCTAGTTTTCTATAATTTAAATTTTAAATGTTTCTCTTCTATATCTTGGCTATTTTCATTACACTATCTTCATCTTGGCAGAAAAGCAGAATGGAATATGGAACATTCATTTGGGGCAACAATTTGAAACTGATGCTCCAAGTGAGCCTCACTTGTTTGCTTGTGATTATTTTATACTAACAATATGTGGAGAACAAACACTGGGCTATTAGTGAGAAGGCTGCTTGGAGCCCATGCTGCAGGTGACCTAACTTGTTAGAAGGCCTAGACCGTGCCTTTCCTTCTTCCAACCACTTGAAAAAGTCGCTTGTCTCTGCCTTTTTACTTGCCATTTTCTCTGCACTGGCAATTCTGTATTCTGCATAGTCTGGGTGCCCCCAAAGTCCATATAACTCAAGTAGTTTCTTCACATTTCATTTTGATTGTGCTATGTGGGAGAATTGAAAAGTGAATGTGGATTTCTGGGTGGCTCAGCATAGAGAATCAGGAAGGACTGTGAGTTATTATCTAATTTATTTTTATATTAAAGCCCCCCCCACAGCCCTTTGTGAGAATCATGAGTGGTACATGAGACTTGGATTTATTTGCTAGCTCTAAAAAAGGTTCGCAGTAGGGACTTAAGACCTCAGCATTTACAAATTTTAAGGTGGCTTGCCAGTCAAAGGCAGGGAGAAGACATAGATCATCTGAAGCTTTGGGAGGCATTTGATTTTATGTCTAACTTAGCCCATGTAGATTATTCTATGCATATAATATGGAACTCAAAATTACATAGCAACAGGTGTGTCTAACTTAGCTCTTGTATATTATTCTACACAAATAATATGGAGCCCCATGTTACATAGCAACAAGAAGAAGCTTTGGAGGTACAACCACAGTGGAAGGAGCCTCCAGTGGCTTCATTGTTCCTCATTTGCTCTGTTTAATTGGGCTTTTCATTTTTCTCAGTTGTCACCACAGATACTGAGGAAACAGGAGCCTCACCCAATGACCCTGAAGTAGTGAAGTAATTGGAATAAGTAGAAGGGCCTCAAAACCGAATTAAAAAATTATTTATATTACTACAATTGTATTAGGATAATGGCTTTAATGGAGATTCTAGTTTATGTCAAGGGCCATGGAGTATATAGCAGTTGACAGCTAGTATTTTACAGGTCAACCTACCATATGAATGACTCTGTGTTGGGAAACACCATTAGGCAAAGTCTGTGGAAGAGTCCCGTTACAAGGCTTTCGTGGTAGATATGGCCCCATTAGGCAAAGTCTGTGAGGATGCTGTCCACTGACCTCACAGGGATGACTCACTGTGGATACCAGTTGTTTTCTGTCTGTAACTTTCTCATGTGCCACCACCTTACCTCCCTAAGAGAACAGCTATGGGATTCTTTCCAAAGCTCCTTGGTGGTGTGTTTTTTTGGGCACTATTGTCAGAAGGATGACTTTCTCTTGATGTAATTTTGATGAATAAAATACATATTCAAGGAACAGCCAGGCTTTACCTAACATCCCAGCAAATTCAAAATAAGGCTATTTGTGCTGGAGATGAGATGCTCAAGAACAAGTTCCCAGGAGTTTAGCAAAGGCAAGTACATAACAACTTCAGTGTCAGTTTTTCCCTGGCAGAAAAGGCCTAATAGATAGCATTTATAAGCATAACTCACAGTCTTAATAATTGACTTTCTGCACATATTAATAACTTCATATTTGTGTGATAAAATTCAAGGTCCAGTTAAATGTCTATGCTGGATGAAAGTATATATCTTAAGTATTGGGGCAATTGCTAGGTCACTGTTTCTTGCTCTGCTGCATAACTTTCTGCCTGCTTCATAGATTATACATCAAGGAACCTGAATAGCACTGAAGCCTTGCCCTGGCTATGGTCAGCATGGTGTTTTCATGTCTGAGAGAAAAATCTTGTGGTACTTTTTATGTGTTTATAGTATGGTTGTATCACTGTTGTTTACTTAAGAAATGTAAAATAACCATCAATATCAGCTTATATATGGGTATAGTTTTGTGTAAAATGACACTTAGGAAGATAGAAAAAGAGACAAGAAGATGGAATAATAAAGAAAGTTACCTTAAGAACATGTGAGTTGGCCTTTCCTTCTTACCTAGACCTTTTCACTTTGAGAGCTGGTCTCTTTGTATGCAATAAAAATTTTCTTTTATTTAGAAGTCTACACAAATAATTTAGCATGGTATAATATCTCCCTTTTCAGGAACTTGAGGCTTTTCTATAATGAGTTTTTAAATGATCAGAATATTGTCTATATATGAAATTGGGCGACCCACAAAATTCTACCAGGAAAGTTCTACAGCTGATAAATACCTTCAGCAATGTAGCAGAATACAAGGTTAATTAAAAAAAAATCAGTAGCCCAACTATACACTAAAGATAAAAGGACTGAAAAAGAAATAAGGGAAACATCACATTTATAATAGCTGTAGTATGACTATAACCAAGAAAGTAACAGATCTATTTGACAAAAACTTTAAATCACTGAAGAAAGAAATTGAAGAGGATATCAGAAAATGGAAGGATCTCCCATTCTCCTGGATAGATAGGATCAACATACTAAAAATAGCAATCCTACCAAAAGCAATCTACAGATTCAATGCACTTCCCATCAAAATCCCAAAACAATTTTTTACAGAACTTGAAAGAACAATACTCAATTTCATTTGGAATAACAAGAAAGCCAGAATTACCAAAACAATTTTGCTCAACAAAAGAACCTCAGGAGGCATCACCATCCTTGACTTCAAGTTATACTATAGAGCTATAGTATTAAAAACAGCCTTGTACTGGCATAAAAACAGACATGTGCATCAATGGAATAGAATTGAAGACCCCAACATTAACCTACACACCTATGAACACCTGATTTTTGATAAAGAGGACAAAAATATTCAACGGAAAAGAAGATAGTATCTTCAACAAATGGTGTTGGCATAACTGCATGGTAATGTGTAGAAAAACACAAATAGATTCAAACCTATCACTCTGTACAAAACTCAAAATCCATGTGAATCAAAGACCTCAACATAAACCCAATTACATTGAACTTGATAGAAAAGAAAGTAGGAAATACCCTCCAACGCATTGGCACATGTGACCACTTCCTAAATATAATTAATACCAGTAGCACAGACACTAAGAACAAGAATCAATAAGTGGGACCTCCTGAAACTGAGAAACTTTTGTAGGGCCAAGGACACAGTCAATAAGACAAAATGACAGCATACAGAATGGGAAAATATTTTCATCAACTCTACAAGTGATAGAGGACTGATCTCTAAAATATATAGAAAACTCAAAAAACTAGAGCCCAAAGCCCTAAATAACCCAATTAAAATGTGGTTCAGAACTAAAAAGGGAATTCTCAGCAGAAGAATTACAAATGGTTGAAAGGTAATTGAAAAAATACTTAACATCTTTAGTCATCAGAGAAATGCAAATCAAAACAACTTTGAGATACCACTTTACACCTGTCAGAATGACTAAGATTAAAATCACAGATGACAGCCTATGCTGGAGAGGATGAAGAACAAGGGGAATGCTCCTCCATTGTTGGTGGGAGTGTATACTTGTTCAGGCAATCTGGAATGCAATATGGCGGTTTCTCAGAAAACTGGGAATCCATCTCCCCAAGGATCCAGCAATACCACTACTGGGCATATACCCTAAAGATGCACATTTGCACCTCAAAAGCATTAGTTCAACTATGTTCACAGCAGCATTTTTCATAATAGCAAGAACCTGGAAACAACCTAGATGCCCCTCAACTGAAGAATGGATTAACAAGCTGTGGTACATCTACACAATGGAGTACTACTCAGCAGGAAGAAAAAAAAATGACATCTTAAAATTTATTGGCAAATGAATGAAATTGGAGAATATCCTCCTGAGCGAGGTGTTACAAATCCAGGAAGATAAGCAGGGGATGTAGTCACTCATTAGTGGGCTTAAAAAAGAAGTTGTCATTGTATACAAGAGCTCAAGACTACAACATAGCTAAATGACACAGTGCCTCACTTCTGCATTGATGGCCTCTGGCAGGGGTGTGGGTGACAAAAGACTTGTTTTCTTTAAGGGGCTGGCCACAGGGAGTTTAATTACACTCCAGTAAGTAAATGAGCAGCACAAGTGAACTTGTTTGTAAATGGGGAGAGCGTAAGAGTGGGTATGAATCTGAGGGGTCTGATAACTGAGATTGATGGGGTGCATGATGTAAAATCACCAAATAATAAATAAAAATATTAAAAAAATTTAAAAAGTCTTTTCTTATCCGTGGACATAGGATGTCTTGTCATTTATACATGTTTTACTTAATTTTTAGTCATTATTTTACTTATTTCCCTCAATAAACTCTTCCTTATTGTATTTCATACATATTTTTGATGTTAGCTAGCATAAGTTGAATTATCTTCTTAATTTTATTTTAGGGTTAGATCTAGATTAAGGCATATTTTTCTACCTCAAAGTTCTGGATTAGAAGTGGATCTTCCTAATTCAAACAAAGCAAAAAATCCCTCATGGGTGTACACTCTGAGTTTTGGGTTTTAGTTATTTTCAGATGTAGTCAAGTTGACAATTAAGGATAGCTATCACATGGTGTCCTCTAATATACCCTCCTTACAATTCTTTTTCCTCCTCTTCTTCCAAGGCTATTGCTTAGTCTTATTGCAACTCATTAGGTCATATTTGATGGATATCTCTGGGAAGATTACTTTTTTTTTTTGAAGAAAAATGGAGGAAGAGTGGATCTGGGGCAGAGGAGTGGAGAGAGAGGAAACTGTGGTTGAGATGTGTGGTGGTTTGAAAGAAAATGGCCCCCAAAGGATGTGGCAGTATTAGGAGGTGTGGCCTTATTGGAGGAAGTGTGTCACTGTGGGGGCAGGCTTTGAGGTCTCTCTCTTTTGTTCAGGTCTCTTGCTTTTCCTCAGTGTGACTATCAGTCAACTTTCTGTTGCCTGCAAGATGTAGCACTTTGAGTCCAAAAACCATGTCTGCTTGCATGCTGCCATGTTCTCTATCATGATGATAATAGACTGAACCTCTGAAACTGTAAGTGAGCTACCCCAACTAAATGTTTTCTTTACAATAATTTCTTAATAATAGTTTAAAATATTTATGGTGTTTCTTCAAAGAAAGAGAAACTCTAACTAAGACAAATGTAATGTAAGAGAGAAGATGTAATAAGAAATTTCCAGTTTGGACTTTCCTGCCTAGCCCCGAGGTTCAAACCTGCTCACAGCCACTTTGCCATTTAGCCCCAAATAATCCCACAAAAGTTTACATCAATTTCATGCTGATCAGTTATGGCTCAGTCATATAACTTGCTAACTCTTAACTCTTAAACTAACCCATAATTAGCCAAGTGGCTTAGTACCTTTTCTCAAAGCAGCATTTTGACTTTTCCTCTGGTGTCTCTCTGACTCTTCCTCTTCCCAGACTTTTCTTAGGTTGGTAGCCCTGTCCACACTTCCTGTCTATCTTCTGGTCAATCAGTGTTTTATTAAACCACTAGGAGGGACAAATTTTTACAATGTATGAGAACATAATCCTACAGCAAGAAGAATAAAAAGGAAAAGGATAACCATCACAATGCCTTTATTTCTAATTTAGGCATTTTCTTAATTTCTTTTGTACCTATAATTTTTTTTTATTAAAAATTTTCAAGCTCATGTGGAGTAGAAATAGGAGGAGTCTTGGTTTGTTTCTAATCTTAGAGAGAGAGTTTTCTGTTTTTGATCATTATACATACTATCAGTAAGGCTTTCAGACTCCTTTTACCAAAAAGAGAAACTTTGATTTTTCTAGTTCTTTACATTGTAAAAATGTGTTGAATTTTGTGAACATTTTCCAGCGTATTACAATGATAGTGTGAATTAGAGTTTTCATGTTTTGAGACAACTCTGCATTCACTGGAAACTTCAGTTGTTGGTGGTGTATAATCCTTTGTGTGTGCTGCTGTGCAAAACTCAGTTGGTAAGCCCCAGGATTTTGTTGCTTTTCTTGTTGTGATGAAATGCCCTGGCAGAAGCAACTTAAGGGAGAAAGAGCTTATTTTTGCTCACAGTTTGAGGGGGCAGTAATCAAGTTGGGAAGTCCTGATGAAAGGAACTTGGGGCAAATGATCACATTGCATCTGTTGCTAGGAAACAGAAACAATGAATGTAGAGTTTTGATATTCCTCCCTTACACATTCAGGACCTAATCCCACAGAACAGCATTGGGTCTTTCTACTGTGTGTTCTCAAACCTAGATTAACCAATTTAGCACTATTCTTCACAAATGTGCACAGTGGTTAGTTAATCCCACATGGGAGATTCCAGATCTTTCCAGATTAACAGTTAACATTAACTATCACACTATCTTATTCTGGCCTTCCTTTGCAATGAATGCTTTTTTGATCCCTAATTCAAGATCTTAACTTGTTACACTGTGATTGTGGGCTTTTGTTTCATTATGGAGTTTGAATTTGCCTTTTTTTTTCTTTAGGTCAACTTTATTGTTCTCATGTCATGTTTATGATAGTGTATCTGTTAGATTGTCAGTAATAATTTCTATGGTTTAAAAAATAGTTTGAGTATCTTTCTTATTAGTCAATCTGGGTACAGAATCTTTGCAAAGGACCAAATTTAAGATTTTCCTATTTTTCTTATTTCTGCTTCAGTATTCATTCTTTTTTATAGTGGTATACACTTATGAATTTTCTGACATCATTTATTAGCTTCATCTAATTTTCTTGTACATTTTATCTTAGCATCTTTAACTCATTGTCTTCCCATTTCAGTTAAACTTCAACTCTATGGGAGTGTACTGTTTAATTTCCAATGACTCATGATTTTCCCAAATTTCCTACCTCCATTCTGTTGAGGATCAGAGATTTGTATAATTTCAACTCTTTAAAATAAGTTAAGACCTTTTGTGGTCTTTTAAATGGACTTTCCTGGGAATGTTCTCGGTGAAGGGGCAGCCATCTGCTGAGCAGGATGTGTGACCTCTCATTGCTGGCAACAGTGTTTTATAGAGGTCTGTTGATCTAGTCAGCCTGTAGCTTTCTTCATGTCTTTTTTTCCCCCTCATTAATTTCTTTGTCTATACTCTGATGTCTGGCTGTTATTGTGCAATTATTTATTTCTTAAACTTGTCAGTGTTTGTGCCATTATTTGAGACTATGAAATTTGATAAGTGTTTGATGTGTTTATTCATATTAAATATGCCTCCTAGTCCATATTAATGTTTTTGTGATCATATAGTATATGATGCTAATAGCTATTCTGTCTTCTCTTTGACAATGTTGACATAATATATCTTTGCAGCCTCTGAACATATTTATGTCTTTGACTATAGAGTTAATCTATTGTGAGCAGATTGTAGTTAGTTCACATTTATATTTTCCCTGTCTTTGCATTTTGATTAGATTTTTTCATTGATTTTTCACATCTGTATTGGGGTACAATTCATAAAAATTATATATTTGTAAAATAGAAAGCATAATATTTTACATATAAATATGCAGAATGCTTACCACATAACCTCGTCAATAAATCCATTATATAGTTTGTTCACATTTTATAGTAATGACACTTAAGGCTCTTAGCAAGTCTCAAGAATGTAAAACATTTATTAATGAATATATAATAAATAGTATACAATAAATAATACCAGACTTTTAGAAATTACATATTCTATATAACTGAAACTTTGTATCTATAACCACCTCCTTCACATCCTAACCCCAACCCTGGAACCAACTATTCTATTCCATCTCTATGAGTTTTCTAAATTCTATATTTAAACGACATTATACAGTATTCATCTTTCTTTGCCTGAATTACATCATTTATCTTACTTCCCACAAGTTTCATCTGTACCATACTTTACAGAGATTTCCTTTATTATAAAATAGTAAATAGTATCATATAATATATGGAAATGTTTATATATTTTTTCTCATGCATTAATACATTTATGGACATCCTTGCTGACTCCATATCTTGTCTATTATTAGTGACACTATGATTGGCACTAGGGTTGAACAGCTTCTGTATGCTAATTTTTTTTCCCTGTGATACATCTGCAGCATTGAGATTACTGGGTTATATGGAAATTCCAGTTTAATTTTTTTCTGGAATCCTTATACAGTTTTACATGATAGATATATTAATGTAAATTCATACCATTACTGTACCAGGATTCCCTTTTTTCAATATCCTCAGGAGTGAAAACTTACTGTTTTTTCCTTGTTTTAGTAATGATCATCTAAATGATCTGATGCAATATTTCATGGTTTTATTTTTGTTTTGTTAATGACTATTAATGTTGAGTATTAATAACATACATATCCACTGTTTGTGTCTCTTCTTTTGAGAAATGCTTTTTAAGGTTATACATTCTTACATTTATTTTATTTTATGTGTATAAGTGTTTTGTCTACATGTATGTTTGTGTACCATATGCATCCTGGTATCCACAGAGGTTACAAGAGGATACTAGATAGGATGTAGTAGGACAGGCCTGTAAAACCAAGGAAATTGACTTAAATCAGTTGCCAAGGCATGTAAATAATGTACTTCCTAATAAGCCAACTTGGAGTCTGCCTGGAGGTCTATCAACAGCCACTGTCAAATCTTCCTGTTTGCTCAGAATCTGCCTAGCAATAGGCACTGTCAGATCTTCTGACCATGCCCAGCCAGTGATGGGCAGCCATGCAATATCACCAGATCTCGACACATCTTGGGTGTAGGGAGGAGAGTATATAAGACTCTCTCCATTGCTGAATAAATGAGTTAGTCCTTTGCTTTTTAACCAATTCTCTGGTCTGTGGAGTTGACTCCAGGCCTTCTCACCCCTTTGCCCGAGGGAACTGTTAGGATCCAGTAACACTATATGGTGTAAGATTTGCAAATGTTTTCTTCCACTTGCTGATTATTCTTCACTCTGCCATTTCATTGTCTGTATGGGAGAAGCCTTTTACTGTGGTGTGATGCCAGTGTGTTCTGAAACTTTATTTCATAGGTTTATTAGTTCTGACAGTGCTGCAATAAGGACTTTAGAGTTTCTCTCTAAGGCTTTCCTCTGTAGCAGAGGCAGTTTTCATTCCTATACTTTCCTTTGAATTCTATTTATTTATTTATTTGTTTGTTTATCTTTTATCCAGTTTTACTACCTAGGACTTCACTATTATGTCTATAATAGAAGTTTGAAGGTTAGAACCTTGTTTTTTTTCTTTTTTATTGTTTAAGATTTTTTTTTAAAATTCGTTTTACACACCAACCACAGATCCCCCTCTCATCCCTCCTCCCACTTCCCCTCACAGACTTTCCTTCCCGACCATCCCACATCACCTCCTCCAAAAATGTAAGGCCTCTTCCATGGAGAGTCAGCAAGACCTGGTACATTCAGTAGAGGCAGGTCTCTCCCCAGAGCCCCAATCAAGGCTGTGTAAACAGTCACCCCATAGGTAATGAATGGGCTCCCAAAAAGACAGCTCATGTACCAGGGATTATAGTGGGATTGTGTTCTGTTTCATTATAAATAATTGTCCTGCCTACTGGTTTAATAAAAAATGCTGATTGGCCAAAGGCAGACAGGAAGTGTGGGTGGTGCTACCATATTAAGAAAACTCCATAAACAGGAAGAACAGAACAGAGATGCCACAGAGAAGCCAGAGAGACACCACAATGAAATGGACATGAGATGCAGAGGACAACTATGCTGCTCTGAGTAAAGGTACCATGCTGCATGGCTGAACAAGATAAGAATAATGGGTTAGTTTTAAGAGTAGTTTAAGAGTAAAGAGTTAGTAAATTATATGACTGAACCCTAGGTCAGTCAGCATAAAATTAATATAAGGGTTTGTGTATTTCTGTGGGACTGTGAGTCTGCAGGTCTGGACCATGGGCCGGACAGGCTAGAAACCCAATACAATAAGGAATAGATGCTGGTCTCACTGCCAGTGGCCCCTTAAACAGACCAAGGTATGTAACTGTCTCCTATATGTGGAAGGCCCAGTCTGTTCCCAGGCAGGCTCCACAGCTGTCCAGAACATTGAATTCTTTCCTCATCTTAGATTGTGGTGGAATGTTCTCTGTATGCTGTAAATAAAGGACTGTTTTGGCCTATGCATAGCACTGTAGAAGTGGGTGGAGAATCAGAGAGCAGACAGGTAGAAGGAGGGTGGAGTTAGTCTCCATCTGACCCCCGAAGAAGACAGACATGTAAGGAATCCAGGTGAGCCGAGTGCCGGGACATGTGGCAGACAGATTAATAGAAATGGGTTGAATTAATATGAAGGAGCTAGCTAGTAATGTGCTTGAGACATGAGCCAAATAGTATGAAGTTAATATAAGTGACTGATTAATTTCCTTGGGGGGAAAAGCCGCCACGGACCAGGTTTCGAACCTCTGGCCCCAAATGGGCCCGGGAAAACCTTTTACAACATTAGATAAACAAACAAACAAACAAATAAACAAACATAAAAACTCTCTGGCTTTCACCAGTGTGTGTAATGTTAGGTTAGTGAGAACCATTCTGATCATGCTGAGGCTCATGTGGGTTAGTGAGATGTACCCTGAATTATACTCTTGTGTTAAATACTTTGAGACATTTTATTACAATGATGTTGACTCTTGACAAGTTCTTTTCCATCACATATTTTAATCTTTTATTTTGCAAATGCTTTGTATTACATTTGGTTGTGTATGCTGAACCATCCTTGCTTCCTATGGAGACACACCATTTGATAATAGTTGGTTGTTTTTTTGATGTGCTATTAAACTCACTTTGCTACTACAGATGGTCCCTAATTTGTGAGAGTCTAAAATACAATTTCTAATTTTTAAATCGTTTAATGGTGACACATATTGAACAGATACTAAATACTGGCTTTTTGATCTTTTCCAAAGCTAGTGCCAAGCAGTATAATCATTTCTCCCAGTGACAGCAAGACAAAGCTTCTCACTAGCCACATTCTCTGTGAAATTCAAATATGTTTTGTGTGTGTGTGTGTGTGTGTGTGTGTGTGTGTGTGTGTGTAAGTCATGTGTAGTGAATGCACTTTAGGCATATGATATTTTGAACTTGGATGACTGTGTAAGATACAAGCACATCATAAATTGAGAGGTATCTATATTTGTGATGGTCTTAACATTTTTATCTACCAGGAATATTGCTATAATTTTTTTCTTCTAATATCTTGTCTGACTTTGGTATCAGGTAAATGCTAGTCCCATAAATAAGCTTTGGAGAATTTCATTTTCTTATTTCTGGGATGATTTTGAAAGATGAACATTCATTTCATGTAAGTATTAGGTAGAATTTGCTTATGCAATCACAAGGCTTGTGGATATTCTTTGCTAAAAATCTTTTCTATGATTTTGGTTTTATTGAGAGTTGCCATAAAGAATCCATATGCTGAAGATATGTTTACTTTCTCTAGTAACAGTCAATTCCAGTTTTACTTAATGTTACAAATAAAGAGAATACATCTCTTATGATAAATTTCTCTGTAGTGCAGTACAAGAAGATTACTGTGCCTCATTGTGATCATGATGTATCTTTTCTTTACACAGCTGTGGGTCTCTGCATCTGTTTCTATCAGTTGCTGGACGAAGGCGCTCTGATGACAACTGGGGTAGTCACCAATCTGATCACAAGAAGTGGCCACTGTTTCTATGAGTCTTAGCTGGATCATTCTTATAGATTTGTGGGAATTTTCCTTCCCTAGGGTTTCTACTTGACCCTGAAATGCCCACTCTTCCCAGTCATTTCTTTCAGTACTTTCTCTCTCCATCCACCATTCACCTGGATCTTTCAGGTCTCCATTCCCACCCACCTCCAGTTCACCCAAGAGATCTCTTCTATTTCCCCTCCTCAAGGAGATCCATTTCCCCCTCCCACCCCTGCTTAGACACTTTTTACTTAGTCTCTCTGAGTTCATGGATTATAGCCTGGTTATTTTTTACTTTATAGCTAATATCCATTTGTGATATTAGCTATATCATTTGTGATTTTATATACCATGTTTATCTTTATGGGTCTGGGTTATCTCATTCAGGATAATTTTTTTCTGGTTCCACACATTTGCCTTTATATTTTCTGTTGACAGTGTTCTAAACAGATAAGTAATACTCCATTGTGTAAATCAGCCACATTTTCTTTTTCTCAGTTTCCTAGGTTGTTTCTAGGTTCTAGCTATTACAAATAAAGGTCCTAGGAGCCAATTGAGAAAGTGTCCTTGTGGTATGGGTATGAACATCCTTTGGGTACATGCCCAAGAGTGGTATAGCTGGATCTTGAAGTAAATTGATTTCTAATTTCCTGAGTAAACTGTCGTATTGATTTTCAAAGTGATTGTACAAGTTTGCACCCCCACCAACAATGAAGGAGGGTTCTTCTTGCTCTACATTCTCTACGGCATGAGATGTCACTTGTGTTTTTGACCTTAACCATTCTGACATGTGTAAGATGGTATCTCAGAGTTGTTCTGATTTGCATTTCCCTGATGGATAAGGATGTTGTTGAACATTTCTTTAAGTGTATCTCAGCCATTTAAGATTTGTCTGTTGAGAATTCTCTGTTTAGATATGTACCCTATATTTTTAATTGGATTATTTGGTTTGTTGATTTTTAATTTCTTGAATTCTTTACATATTTTGGAAATCAGTCCTCTGTCAGATGGAGGGTTGGTGAAGATCTTATCCCATCCTATCATCTGCTGTTTTGTCCTACTGACTGTGACCCTTGCCTTACAGAAGATTTTCAGTTTCATGAGGTCCTAGTTATTATTTTTTTATCTTAGTGTCTGTGATATTGGTGTTCAGTTCAGGAAGTTGTTTCCTGTGCCAGTTTGTTCAAGGCTATTCCCCACTTTCTCTTCTCTCAGGCTCAGTGTAACTGAACAGTATTGAAGTCTTTTATTAGAGCAATAGTAACCTTACCTAAGGTTTTCTAAGGTTTCCTCCTTATGTAGAAGTTAGTCATTGCCAAGCTTTCCAGAAGGACTCTTCTGTAGCCCATATTCCTTGGCACATATATTGTAGTCTTAGATATATTTTGCATCTGTTTCTTAATGCTTTTCAGTCCTGGGAGTTGTTACTGCCACGTCTTCATTCTTTCTTTAGCCATCATTTATGCACTCACCATAGATACTCTTTATTTCTCTTGCCTGGTTTTGTTATTAGGATTTATTTTTTCTTAGAATTTATAACTGTTTGCTTCTGTCAAGACTTCTGATAATTCTACCAAGACTTTTTTTTTTTTTACTCTGGCTCTGGTACCTGTTAGTCTTTTCAGATCATGTTTGAATTGACTGATGAATTAATCAATTGGCTTTGTATTTGTGCATGTGTTTCTGTGAGGGTGTGAGCACATGAGTGCAGTTGCTTGTAGAGGCCAGAAGAGGGTATGATGACTAGAGTGGGTGTTTCAGGAGGATGTGAGGTTCCCAATGTGGTTGTCTGGAAGAATAATACACACTCTAACTGCTCATCCATCTCTGCAGTTTCCAAATTGTGTTCCAAACAGTGAATATGAACTCTGTTAAAGGGACTACTTCATGAGTCTTTAGTGATGTGGCTGTAGGCTGTAGTGGCTTGTGGAAGCATTTAGAATCCCGTTATTCACCTTCAAGCAAGTTGCATCATTGCAGATGAATGGGTAGGCATCTGTCTGGACCTAGTGACCTGTGTCCAGAGGGAGTGAGAGACTGAAGATTCCTTCCTCAGCATTCCCAGGGGACACAGAGCTGATGTTTGGGGCCCCAGATGGATGTCTCTCTGAACCTTGTGTCTTGGATCCAGAGGGTATGAGAGGCTGAAGATTCCTTCCCCAGCAATTCCAATGGACACATAGATGATGGCCAGGACCCTGCCTTCAAGGCAAGTTGCGTGATCATAAATGGACATCTCTCCAGACCACACGTCCTGTGTCCGGAGACCAGAGAGAGGCATCTCTTTGGACTGCTCGACCCAGTGCCCAGAGCAGAGTGAGAGGGGCATCTCACTGAACCTTGTGATGATGTGGCCTGACCAGAGTAAGAGATCTTGCAGTCTCCAAGTTCAGGGAAGACATGGGACACAAAAACCCTGTAATCACACTGACTAAGATTGAACCAAGACTTGACTAAGAATGAACCAAGGAAGCAATGTAAGAATATATATATGTAAGAATATATATAACAATATAAAGAACAACAAGGCAACATCAGAAGATGCTGGGGGCTTTAAAATACCAAGACTTGAACAGAGCAATGAAGAGGAAATGGAAGGGAACAACATTAAAACCACTTTTATGAAGTTTATAGAAGCCTTAAAAGAGAATATAAAAAATTCCTTAAAGAAGTAGAAGAAAATACAAATAAAAAATTGGAAGAGATGAACAAATCCTTGAAAGAAAACCAAGAAAGAAAACCAAAAAACAAATGAAAGAAACGTTTCAGGAACTAAAATTAGAATTATAAACAATAAAGAAGGCACAAAATGAGGCAAAGGAGGAAATAGAAACTCTGAAGAAATGATCTGGAACTACAGATACAAGTATAATCAACAGAATCTAAGAGATGGAAGAGATAATCTAAGGAGTGGAAGACTGAATGGTAAAAACAGATAAATTGTTCAAAGAAAACACTAAAACCAAAAAAGTCATAACACAAACTGTTCACGAAATTTGGAACACCATAAAAAGTCCAAACTTGAGATTAACAGGAATAGAATAAGGAGAAGAACACCAATTTAAAGACACAAATAATGTATTCAATAATATCATAAAAGAACACTTTTCCAAACTAAAGAAAGAAATGCCTACAAGGATACAAGAAGATTACAGAACACCAAATAGATTAGACACCCCCCAAAAGTCTGCTCACCACATAATAATCAAGCCACAAAATATATACAACAAAGAAAAAATATTAAGAACTGCACAGGAAAAGGGCCAACTTACCTATAAAGGCAGGACCATCAGAATAGCACCAGACTATTCAATGGAAAGAATAAAAACAAGAAGGTCCTGGTCAGAAGTTATATAGACACTAAATGAGATTGGTTGCCAATGCAGACTACTATACCCATCAAAACTATCAATTACCATAAATGGATTAAGGAAGACATTTCAAGACAAAGATAGATTGGAACATTATTCGTAATAGTAAGAACCTGGAAACATCCTGTATGCCCCTCAACTGAGGAATGGATAAGCAATCTGTGGTACATCTACAGAATGGAGTACTATGCAGCAGTGAAAAGAAAAAAAAACAACAACAATATACTAAAATTTACAGGCAAATGGATGGATTTGGAGAATATCCTTTTTTTCTTTATTTATTTTGCATTTATCAAGAAAAACAGTAAAATGAATTTAAAATGCTGAGAAGTTAACAATAACTATAAAGAAGATAAAAATCATAAGCATTGTAGGGAGCCGGGAGCCCGGTCAAGCAGGCAAGACGGTGCCGGTTTACGGTACCAAGGCGCGGCCAAGGCGATAAACAACGTATCTGCGCATGTCCCCCGGTAAGTTTCCACTCTGTGAGCCAAGCCCTCTGACCCTGCGTCATATCAGGAGAGAGTTTGCAACCAACCAGAAGGGGAGACGTAAGAGGCGAGGGCTTGACAGTATAAAAGCCGGCTCCTGGCAAGGGGTTGGGGTCTTCCCATTTTGTAGAGAATAAACTTGCTGCAGAAGGATCCAAACTGCGTACTGCGTTCTTCTTCGCAGGCGAAGACAGGGCGCGGGACAACTGGTGCTTGAAACCCGGGAATCGAAACACCTTCGCACCAAAGGGAGACCCCTTCTTGGAGACAGAAGAGAAGGTGGATTCAGAACTGCAGGTGAGTCGCTCAGAGAGGCATCCTTGATTGAACTTTGCTACCCTTTAACACATGGAGATTGCCTATTGGGTGGGAGCTGTTGTGATTGTTGCTTTCGTTTTCTTTAAGATCTGTTTAGTTAAGGAAGGGAGAAGTGTGTTAGAGCAGGTTCAGGACAGTATGTCAGAAACTGAGTGCAGTGAGAGAACAGGCGCGCGGAGAAAGGTACCTAACTATAAGGAAAAAGGACCACCGGAGAGAGGTGAGAAAAGGACAAGGGGTGAAAGGAGAGAAGGAAGGCTCCTAGTCCCCCCAGAAGGACCAGTT
>PVIH01022436.1:0-27164 GCA_004025045.1 Sigmodon hispidus | reverse complement strand
TGTGGCCAGGTGCAGAGTTCAGCTGCCCCTGCTCCAGAGTGCGCTGGGACGCCGCAGAGAGCACAGGTCCCGGTGGCGGAACCGGAAGCAGTGTGAGGTCAACTCTCCCTCCCAGGCCAGGATACAGGCACTGAGGCCCGCCGAGCCCTCCTCACCTCTGGTCAGGGTTCGAATCCGCCCCTCAGGGACCCCTGCAGTTAGTTCGCTCAGTTCACTCAGTTCAGGGTCGCAGTAGGGCTCCTAGTAGATTCCCTGGGCAGCAGGAGCTGCGGGTGTGGCCAGGTGCAGAGTTCAGCTGCCCCTGCTCCAGAGTGCGCTGGGACGCCGCAGAGAGCACAGGTCCCGGTCCCATGGATACCTTTAAAGGTTGTCATAAAATGGTTTCAAGTCTTCACTTTTGTCATTTTCTGAAAACTGATCTGGAAATTTATCATATGGCTTTTCTGATCCTATCTTACCTTTCATTATGATTCCCCCATTCATTCCCACCCCCACCACCCTACTCTCTTCTCCCAGGGGATATTTTTGTGTGTCAGTCCTCAGGTTCTGTTCATATGGTTCTTGAAGTAGGATTCCTCATTGACCTGAATATTTACAGATATACTAAGTTGGATGGCCAGAGAATTCAGGGACCTACCCTGCCTCACTCTTCTGAGACTGGGATTGCAAATGTACCACCAACATGCCTAGGTTTTGAGTAGAGACTGAATGTAGGTCTGTGCTTAGCTAATACTTTACTGACTGTGCCTTCTCTCATCTCCTTTTTTCCCTCATTTCAGTCCATATTCTCATTCTGGTGTACTGCTCTGGAGTAGACAATCCTGCCTGTAAAATTGGAAGACTGAAACATTGTTGATGTTAGGAAAGTTAAAGTCCATTATAAGAAGAGAAGACATTATAAACTCTTCTCTGCGTAAATGGATCCAACACATTTTTTTTTCTAGTGAAGTATGTAAAAAGAGCCTTGTCATATTAGTGCTTGATTACTAACATTTATTTTTGATAAAGCTTTATTTTTGACATAAAACTTAAAAGCAGTTCAAACAGTCAAGGAGTATAACTATAAGAAGAGACTTATTGTCAAATGATTTTTCAAACAAGATTGATGCATGTTTGACTATATACAAAAGAAAATGAATAGAGCTGATTCAAGAACTACTTAATATGTATGTACAGGTACATATGCTAAATTCAATTTTGTATGTCTCAGCAATGTATTTTATATTTGTATTTTCTAATACTTTTTCAAAATATTAAATGTATTTGTGATTATTTAGTTGCTTACTTAATCTAAAATATTAATTTACTTAAGATATTTAGAGCTGTATAATTCTGATGAACAGATATATATGCATGAGTTGCCAACAAAAGACTGCATGCATGAAAATACATTGATAAAAGTCTGCAGGAAAATAGGATAGAAATATGTATTCAAGGAGAAAAAGGCACTACAAAAATAACAGATTGTGTATTTTCAAAAGGATAATAAAGAACACCAAGTTCTTTTGACAATTTCATCTTGACTACATTTAAATGGGGGTAGTGATAGGTTTTCAAACTAGCCAACTTTTGTAATATGCCATAAATTGTGTGTTTAAACATTTTTAATGACAACTTGAAAGATTTTGAGAAACTATGGTTTAAAAATTCTATTTGGAAGCATGTGAGAAAATAATATAGTTGAAGGGGGTTGATTTAAAAATGTATTTGTACATCTTATGATTTATTAGTTTTATTTAAATTATATGCCTTTAATGACTCAAGATAATTACATTTAAAAATATTTGTGATCATTTTTTTCCCCACTGGGTTTCAAAACATCAGTTATTGTAGTATTACATAGCAACAGGGCTGATGGGTCTGGGGACAGTTCCCCTCAGTGTACTTCTTGGAAATAAGCAGAATAAAGAGAAGCAAATGCCAGGGCAAGGGATGGGGGAGTAGGCACATGGTGATGGCTGGGACTAGTTCCTTTTTGTTTGTTTGTGTCTAATTCTGTCTTCTAACTCACTGAGTAACCCAAGCTGGTCTTGAACCAATGATGATTTTTCTTTCTTCTCAATTTTCTGGGAATATAACAGTACAGTATCTCATATGCTGGCCCTGGCTATTTTTGTTCTTAGGATTTGACCTTGTCCTTTCATTCTCATTTTCAACCACTTGTTATTCACAAGTCTCAAGGACTCATCTCCTCTTTCTCTATTTCTTGTCTCTTTAGTTCTAGGGTAGTCCTACCCACCTTAGTAAGTTCTATTATTTCTTGTAGTATATGTCTAACTGCTCACACATTGGCAGATACTCCCCTTTTAAGGTGCATTTAAAGAATCCTAATCCTAAAGAACCCTGTTGTCTGATGGGACCCTGACTGATGCAGACTGTAAATTTTGTGAAGATGTATGTGTTGAGCTTATCCTGTAAATATTAGCTGTTTTTACTTCTGCACTATGATGATATTTTGAAATGTAAGTAATATTTTTTTTCTTCTGATATGGTCTATTGTCATTTCACTATTCCCAATTAGAGTACATAAGCTGCTGGTTCACTGCTTTATTGAAAGATTTTTGTTTTAACCAAAGCTATAGAAAAATAAAGAATGAGTTTTGGGTGTGTGCCAAATAGACATCAAAAGACTGAAGGATTATAAAAACAGCTTATAATAAAAACTAAGAAGCCAAGAAATCAAAACTCTGTTGTATCAGGTAAAATGAGTTAAGTAAAGGATTCATGGAGTCACATCTGTGGAACTGTTTAGAATTGACACTCTACTAACCTCTATCTTCAAGAAATAAGTCTAAGCTGAGTGAAAGAGAGATGACAAGGCCTTCACACAGGACCAGGGATGGAGATATAGTCAGGATGATGCTGAGAAGATACTTAGACTCTAAAACAAAAATCAACACTGAGAATTCTAGATAGAAAGCCAATCACAACCATATTCGTGGCTTTCAACTGATGAAGAAGAGTAAGAACCAATGTTTTACTGCTCACAAAGGGCAACAGAAGAAAGTTCTGCCTGGTGGATAAATGGTCAAGAGCTAGACCAAAACATTAGCAATGAGCAGGAGTAAGAATGTGCTTACTTACAATGGAATGGGCATTCCAGTGGTGGTGCTATGTGAATGCCTCAGGAATTAAATTCAACCTGAAAAGATGGTAAAAAAGAAGGCACTTCTGGATTGACTAACAATAAATTTTGATCCCCAGAAAATAAAATTAAAATAGAATTATTTATACCTATGATGATAAATATTATGGAGTCCCGAATATGGAGACTTGGCCAAACCTAACAATGTAATTGTTATTCACAGAAGGAACAGATGTGGACAGTTTTCCATAGAGTGTTAATAGTATGTTCTAAGTATAAGGGGAGAGACTACTTCACAGCACACTTTCTGGCATTCTGGTTCTTATAATCTTTCCATCCTCTCTTTTTTAATGTTCCTAGAGCAGGATGTTTTGATATAGATGATTCTTTTGGGGCTGGGATTTCGATGATCTGTTGATCTTTGTATTGTGTCTAGTTCTAGTTTTCTGTGATGCTCTCCATTTACTGTAAAGAGAAGCTTCCTTGATGAGGGTGGTGGCTACACTAATCCACTGACAAAACAATAAGGTTTAGAATGTAGTGAGAGATTATTCTGTTCTAGAACATTGATGTTAGTAGATTCCTTTCTGAACAAAGAAAAAGGAGGATAAGAAGTTGCTAGTATGTGGAGTTTGAAGGAGAAAAAAGTAGGATATGGGAATAAAGCTGCAATTAGGGGTTACATTGTGAGAGACCATCATGAATGTTTGCCAGTGATGTCTATTTGGGGAGACTTTCCTAATCAGCAAAAAAATCAGTGTTGCATGACACTCCCATGCCTTTCTACAAAAGCAGAAGATAAAAGAGAACTAAATGCTTTATTTTGCTACACTCTGCAAATGGCTGGTCATTCAGAAGACTATGTACTGAAGGCATGTTCCTCAGTTTGTTGGCTTTGAGATGTTGGTATTTCTAGGTATTAAATATATTGCAATGTTTCTCAACCTTTGTGTTGAGACCAAAAGACCCTTTCTTCATAGGGGACACTCAAGACCATTAGAAAATACAGATATTAACATTATGATTTATAACAGTAATAAATTATGGTTATGAAGTATCAATGAAAATAATTTTAAAAGGTTGTGGTTATGACAACATGAGGGACTACTTTAATAGGCCACAGCAGTTAAGAATTTTGAGAATGACTGAACTTCTTGAGAGGGATTCCATGGCAAAGTATTTCTGTAACCGGACTGATGCTGTCTTACAAGGGTCTGGAAATAATGGATTCATTTCTAAAAGAGTATGTTATTACAAAAAAAGAGTGACCCCCTTACTGTTATCTTTCTTCCACTTTACTATGTGGCTCCTCTCTTTTACACAATACCATGTTATCATACTTTGAGAGATCCTTCAAGAACAAAGCATATCTGATGTTCTGATCTTGAACCTCCAAAAGCTATAAGATGAATAAACCCCATTACTTATAAAGTATATAATCTCTCATGACTTTTGTGATAGCAACTTAAAAGTCACTGGAACAGTCACAGTGTAGTAAGTACAGGCTGTGTGTTCAGGAACTTAAGTGTCTCAAAGTGCCAATCTGTCTTCACAAGGAATAATGTATTTGCAGTTCTGCCCCAGATCCATAGTTTCACTAAGTCGACTAGAGAGAGGAATCACAAAGTTGTCATCGTGATGAGGTAAATGCTTTGAAAGAATATTCTCATGACAATCTGGAGGAACTTTGCAAAGGTTCAGGACTAGAGGCAGGAGGACCAGTTTAGAAGATTTCTGATAGTCTAGGTGAGGAGTGGGAGGTCATGAAGGGTCATAAATGACATGAATGACAATGATCAAGAAGCAATTGGTAGCAGAGAGGAACTGCCTAGATGAGCCAAAGATGTCACTGATATCTTTCTTACAGCTTATGTTTCTGAAAAGCACATTTGTATATATTAATAATCACTGCTAGGATATGAATGTGCCTTCCAGTGAGGGTTACAGAAGGAAAGCATTCCCTTTAAACCTGAGGGAAAAGATGAGCTCCCAGCTGAGGTGGAAAGAAGAAGAGCAAGGACAGTAGGGGGAAAGACAGCTTGATGCACATGATTTGTTTCCCAGCACGTATGTGAAGTTTGCAGAACACTTCAAATATACATCATAATCAGATTTGTTAAAAAAAAAAAAAACCTGTTTCCATGCACAAGGAACTGTCTTAGAAACAGGAAAATGAAAGGGTACCCATTGTTGGGTGCCAAAATATTGTTGTTTTTCTTTTACATTTTTAGGGTACCTGCCACCCAGCTTTCAAATAAATCACACAAAAACTTATTACTTATAAATGCCTAACCTTAGCACAGCTTATTTCTAGCCAGTTTTATTAACTTAAAATTATCCCATCTACCTTTTACCTCTGGGATTTTATTTTCTATGCATATATACTTTTTTTTGTTTCTTACTTTGAGGCTGGCTGTGTAGCTGGGTGGCTAGCCCTAGGTCCTCCTCTTCTGGCTACTTCTTTGTTCTCCTCTCAGAGTTCTCCTATTTATAGTCTCTGCCTTTCTGGATTTTATCTTTCTCTCTCTTTCATGCATTTTTTGCTATTGATTATTCAGCTCTTTATTAGACACTCAGGTGTTTTAGACAGGCATTGTAATACAGTTTCACAGAACTAAACAACTAAACAAATACAACATAAACAAAAGAAATATGCCTTAAAATAATATTCTACAACACACTTGTTATGTGTCAAATCCTGGACTATGGACATTTCAAGCATTGACCAGATGCTCCCAACATGTTTGAGAAGTCAGTATAATTACATGAGAGAGAAACTGAAAAACAGGTAATCTTAAAATTACTGGTTGACACTGAAATTAAATTTAAAATTCTGATTATTTTTAAAGAAGAATTCTGTTACTTTTATTTCCTTTTCTCTGTGTGAGAAAACCACTGCATACCTGCACTACACTGAAACAGGGACATACATATCACAGGAATGTGACTAGAGAATTATTTTCTGGTTCTGCATTGTTTCTTGATTTTGAAAATATTCTGTGGATATCCAGAAAAAGTAGTCATGACTATCACTTTTTCCCAGAGTGGAAGATACTATGTCTCTAAAAATACAGGAGAAAGGAAATCTAGAGATGTAAAGCAGTGAGAACAAACTGGAATAGCTCATGGCTTGCTTGATTGCTCTTTGAGAATTGAGCTGGTGGACTGAGCCACATACCTTCATTATGAATTTTATGCTTTGTCATACAAAGGGTGTTGTGTTTCTTATTTATTTAGTCTTCTAAAAGAGTAGCAATAATTGGAAATTTTAGGAATTGACAGAAATTCCATAGTCTTCAGAATGAGCATTCTCAAAGGAACAGAGGCTGAGAACTGTTATGTGTTTTGCAGATCTCAGACTTCATTTTTGACTTAGACTACAAATTCTATAATCCAACCAAACAGTTCTAAATTCTAACCTCTATCTTTGAGTTTGCCTCTCATCTGGAAAGCATTTGTTATGAACAAAATAAAGAAACCCATTTCAAACATAATTTAGGTGAAATGCGTGACTTCAGGTCTTGCTTGCAAATGTTTGTTGAAACATGAACAATAGGATGTTGAATTGTGGGTTTTTTGTAAAGAAATAGGTGTAGGGGTAATGATTTGGTTTGTTAGATTGATGCCAAATATAATTTTGTGGATGTGACATAAAAGAGCTTGTTATTTGTATTTTTGATAGCTTTTTCATGTGAATCCTTTGCAATATTACTTGTGTGCCAGGGAATGCTGGACATGCACTATTGGATTGCAATGTTTAATTTCTTGTTTTCCCATGTGGAGAGGCTAGAACAGAGTGGGCAAGAGTCCATATCATGAGGCAAAAGTTGTTGGACAGTGAACTAATGTCCTGACCAAGAGTCAATGGTTTACTTTTCTTGAAAATGTCAACTGATGCTTTTCTGTATCTTTTTTTCTCATAAATTTCACTTTAGCCTTTATGCACATGAAAACATGTATGTACTCATAGTGACATAAACCTGATGAGGAGATTCACTCAGAGTCTAGAATAATTCAAATGAAAGGAGCAAACAGCCATTTTCAAAATTCATGTCTGGTGAAAAAACCTGCAAAGTCAAAGGATAATTACTAATGTGTCTCCAAAGAATCACTGTGATTGCTTAATTATGTTGAAAACTTTTTTTTTTTTAACTTGGCAGGGATTTGATATGCGAAGACAAGAATTTCTTTTGTATTTAAACTTCCACATGTTAAATCACTTACACAGTTTAAAAATTCAATAGGGAAAATTGGAATATGCCCGTTTTTAAGAGAGTAGGAGTTGGAAATTGTATACCATCATCTCTTTGGTGTGAATTCTTTAAAATATTCATGCAAAGCCTATAGTTTACTTAAAATTGAATCTGGCTGATTCCTGTTCCTCTGTCTGACAGTAAGAACATTATTTGTCAACTCCTTACAAGACAGACCTTGTCTCTTAATAAGCATGAAGGAAGATATTGGCTGCATTTCTTTCATACCAAATTCAAACCCTCTGGACACTGGACATGTGAACTGAGAAATATCAAATGGGCTTGAAAGAACAGGAAATAGTATTATTGCTAGAATACAAAAAATTGAGGTGCTTCTTGGTAAATGAACCAATGAATCTTTTCTGAAATGACAGTTTGAAATTGTTATAGAAACTGGAAAATCTTCATTAAAAAAGTTTTTGGTGTTGGCAACTGTAATTCCTTCTTTCCTTCCTTCCTTCCTTCCTTTCTTCCTTCCTTCCTTTCTTCCTTCCTTCCTTCCTTCCTTTCTTCCTTCCTTCCTTTCTTCCTTCCTTCCTTCCTTCCTTCCTTCCTTCCTTCCTTCCTTCCTTTGTATTTCTAAAAGCTTTCTTTCTTCCCTTTCTCCCTCCTTCCTGCTCCCTTTTTTCTTTCTTATGATGGAGAAAGCAGATTCTCATGCTCTGGAGCTGGTGATGTAGCTGAAGATAACCTTGAATTTCTCATCTTTCTTGCTCCATCTCTCAAGTGCTATAATTATTCATGTGAAATAATGTGCAACACAGTGAAATTTTTAAGGCTTATTTTTATGTATATGAGTATTTAGCTTGCATGTGTGTACGGGTTTATACTCTGCATCCATGGATGCTTGGAGAATTGTAACTGCAGTTATGGTTGGCTTTAAGTCACCATGTGAGTGATGCTAATCAAATCCAAGCCCTCTGCAAGAATAGCATGTGCTGCTTGCTGAGTCATATCGCAGCTTTGCAGATGTTTTGTGTAGAAAGAGTTAGGTAAAAACTGTTGCGATGGAAATTATGTAAAACTCTGGGATTACATATGTTTAGGATTGAAGTCAGAATATAACCACAATAAAGCATAATAAAGGAAGGACTGAAACATCCTCAGTGTGACAAGGAAATATCTGGATGGATGACAATGAGTTAACATTTGACTTTGATGTTGAGTTGGTTTTTTATGTCATGGAAGACACATATGCAAGTGTTGGGGAAAGGAGAAGAGAGAAAAGGAGAGTAGGTGAGAGGAGAGGAGAGGAGGGGAGACGTAAAACGAGGAGAGGAGGGAAAAGAAGAAGAGGGAGGGGAAAGAAGGGGAGGGGAGGAGAGAGAAAAGTAGAGGAGGGGAGAGGAGAGAAGGAGAGGGAAGAAGAGTGGAGAGAAGAGGAGGGGAGAGGAGAAGAGTGGAGGGGGGAGATTTATTCTTTGGTCTTTTTATTGTTTCTATTTTTCCATATCTTGAAACAGTTAAGAGTTAATATTCTTTTCACTAACTCTGTTGTCATGGCCTGAAAGGCTCGTGGAGTTTGCCTGCCTGAAACTATTGATGCATAATACATTATATGGAATAATCTTTGTCCTGTCCTTTGAGCCTTGAGTTTAATTATCATTGCAATACTTTGATAGTTAAGTTTCTGGGTAACTGAGGAAAGCTGCATTCACTGTGCCTTCTGCACTTACAAAGGTAGCAAAGCTCACTGCCTAGCAGCTAAGTCATGGTGCAATAAATCTAAATCTAAATTATTATTACTTGTTAAAAGAATCTTAAGTTAAAATCTCTAGTTAAAATTTTTATTAACCAAAGTATACCCTATATACATATATATAATACAAATGAAAAATTTGAGTTATATTCTCTAAATCACAAGTATTGTGGGGGGGTGCTGCTGTTGATTTTTGTTTTTGAAATAGAGACTCATGAATCCTTGGTTGGCTTACTATATATTGACGGATGACATTACACTTTTGACCCTCCTGCCTCTACTTCCTGAGTGATGGAAATTTAGTTTTGTAGAACCATATCTGGTTTATGCAATGCTGAGGGTTGAATACAGAAATTCAGATGCTGAGTGTGTTGGCTATTATTGGTTGTCAACTGGACTACATCTGAAAATATCTAAAGCCCAAGAATCTGGTAACCTAGAGGAATTATTCTTGATTGAACCATTTAGGATGGAAAGACTCATCTGAAAACTGGGACACACGTTTGGGTGGCAGCATATTAAGGACAAGGAAGAAGAGACTTGATATTTGCTTGCTTACCCCCTTTCTCTGGCAAGTTTACTTCTTCACTATTTTAGAAGCTACATTTTTGGATTTCCAATATACACTGGGGAACACCTAAAATATCTAAATTCATGGGCTGAACATCTATCTACTTAACTCTTGAGTTTTTGTTCAGATTCATTATATCAGTTTTTTTCCTATAGAGAACCTGAAAAATTCACTGAACAATCACTTTAATGACTTAGTTACATTTCTAGGACCTATGTTTTTCAGACAGCAATACTACTAGTCAAGTATAATGGATGGATAAGATTTGAATAATAAACTTAAGGTCTTCTTCTCTCCATAAGAAGTTGATTAGCTATATGCTGTTCAATAATGCAATATTAAGACTTTAAAAAGAGATTATTAAAATGGATGAAATTATATAAAACTGATATGTGAAATACAAATTTTTCATCAATCAGAATAATTCAAGAATAGAAATTCAAAATTAGTACATTAAAGATATAATACTTTAAATGAGCAAAAGTCTGTTCATCAGCATTTTATGGTATTTTATTATGGATAAGCAGATAAGCTTTTTCTGGCACACACCACAAATTTATTAGTCAAAGGCTTTCGGTTGATTGGGCTTATGATGCTATGATCATTGATGTACTCACTATGTTTTAACAATTTGCAGCATGCGCTTTCTGGCTTATTTGTATATCTGTGACTCTAGATAAGGAAAAGGGAACAAAAAATCTATTTGCTCTATGGTAAACTCATCACTTGTACTTTTTCAATTGCTGAAAAAATAATTTAGTAGAAATCAAGTCCCAGGTTGCAGCATCTGAAATTTACCTTCTAGGGAGTAAATGGCTATGTAAAATAGACTATATAAAATTAAGATCACTTATAAATAAAACTTTTTATTCATTTCTTGCTTTTCTGTCATATATTTTCACAATTTTAAAAATATATATTGAAGGTACCTGAGATGTTTGTTGTGAGAATCAGAAAATTAAAAAGAAGTTGCTTCTGGGTTCAACAGTCAATCAAAATAAATAAGTATCCAGTCTAGTTTTATATAAACTTGATGCAAGCAAGTATCACCAAGAGAAGGGAACCTCATCTGAGAAAATGTCTCCATAAAATGGGTATGAGGCAAGCCTTTGGGGGCATTTTCTTAATGATTGAAGGCCAAGACAGTCCAGTGTGGGTGGTGCTACCCTCAGGCTGAGGGTCCTGGGTTTATAAGGAAATAAACTGAGTAATTTGGAGCAACCACCTAAGCAGCACCCCGCTCTGGCCTCTGCATCAGTTCCTGCCTCAAAGTTTCCACTTTTTTTGAGTTTCTGTCCTGACTTCCTTCAATGTTGAAGAGTGATATGGAAGAGTAAATCATGTAAATACTATCTTCCCCGATTGTACTTCTATTTTTTCTTTTCCATCGTTTTTTTGGGATCATGATGTTTTATCACAGTAATAGCAATTAACTAAGACAGAAATTGATATCAGGAATAGTAGGTCATTGCTGTGTCAAGGCTGTCCATATTGTATTTGGGAGAATTGTGATAAGAATGTTGAATAAAAAGTTCATAGAAATTAGTTCATTATATATTTTATCTTGGTCAGTTCTAAGTGTTTTACCTAATTTACTTTCTATCTCACTTATAATACCAACTAAAAACCATCTTTTGATGTCTGAAAAACATATACTTTATACATCTTAGAGAGTTTATTCTGAATTTGTAACTAAAAAAAAAAAAACAATAACTATGATTATCTATCTTTCAATTCCCTCAGAGGCCTGAGAAGGAAATAACTATTAACTGAGAAATTAGGAAGTGTAAAAAAGCAAATTCTAAAAATTTGTGAGAAATGACAGAAACAGCTGGCTACCTGGAAAGTCACACAAATTTCCTCTGAAACATTGGCACATCCATCTTCAACTAACATTCCTAGTATATCTGATAGAATTTCCTGAAAAACAGAATTTAATTTTTTTTCTAAATTTCTTTTTTTTCTAAAAATTTTTTCTTTATTTATTTTGTATTTATCAAGAAAAACAGTAAAATGAACTTAAAATGCTAAGTTAACAGTAAGTATAAAAAAAAATAAAAATCATGAGCATGACTTATCAAGGGTGATAATGCAAAAAAGTTTGCTACACATAAAATTACTTTGTGCACAGCTTTCCCTCTGAATTTTTTTATTTTCCATCTCTGTATATCCTTATTCAAGGTCCCTTCCCCCTCCCTCCACATCAGGTCATTTTTTCTTTTCCAAGCTCCCCATTCCCTCCCTGGACAGGCAGCAGACAGTCCCAATAATGCTTAGTTCAGTCTCCACTCCTGGCAAATCCAGCTTTCTCCCCCCTCCCTCAAGAGTGAATCAGGTGTTCCTATAGGTGGAGTGGGATCCAAAGAGTCAGTCCAGGGTGTTTCTGATCCCAAGCTGTTCAGTGGTTGTGGTTTGCAGCTTGGGCATGCTTTGCTTTCTTCTTGTTTTGTTTTTTTTTTTTTTTTTTTTTTTTTTTTTTTTTTTTTTTTGTTTAGACACCACTAAAGAGTGAGCACATCCCCTGCTTATCTTTCTGTGTTCGTGATACATCGCTCAGGAGGATATTCTCCAAATCCATCCATTCTCCTGCAAATTTTAGGATATCATTTTTTCTTACTGCTGAGTAGTATTCCATTGTGTAGATATACCACAGTTTCTTTATCCATTCTTCAGTTGAGGGACATCTAGGTTGTTTCCAGATTATTGCTATTACAAATAATGCTGCTATGAACATAGTTGAGCTAAAACCTTTGGAGTATGAATGTGCATCTTTAGGGTATACACCAGAAATGACATTGCTGGGTCGTTGGAGAGACTGATTCTCAGTTTTCTGAGAAACTGCCATATTGCATTCTAAAGTGGCTGAACAAGATTACACTCCCACCAACAATGGAGGAGTGTTCCCCTTGATCTGAATCCTCTCCAAAATAGGGTGTCATCTGTGCCTTTTACCTTAGCCAATCTAACAGGTATTAGGTGGTATCTCAAAGTTGTTCTGATTTGCACTTCTCTGATGGCTAAAGATGATGAGCACTTTTTCAGGTGCCTTTCAGCCATTCTTAATTCCTCTGCTGAGAATTCCCTTTTTAGATCTGAACCGCATTTTTTGATTGGGTTATTCAAGGTTTTGGGCTCTAGATTCTTGAGTTCTTTATATATCTTAGAGATCAGTTCACTTGTAGGGTTGGTGAAAATCTTTTCCCATTCTGTAGGTTGTCATTTTGTCCTATTGACAGTGTCCTTGGCTTTACAGAAGCTTCTTAGCTTCAGGAGATCCCACTTATTGATTGTTGGTCTTAGTGTCTGTGCCTCTGGTGTTATATTTAGGAAGTGGTCGCCTGTGCCAATTTGTAAAAGTGTATTTCCCACTTTCTTTTCTATCAAGTTCAAAGTGGTTGGGTTTAAGTTGAGGTCTTTGATCCACTTGGATTTGAGTTTTGTGCAGTGTGAAGGCTCGGATCTATTTGCATTTTTCTACACACTTCCATCCAGTTATGCCAACACCATTTATTAAATATACTATCTTTTTTCCATTGAATGTTTTGGGCCTCTTTTCAAAGATCAGGTGTTCATAGGTTTTTGGGTTAATGTCTGGATCCTCAATTCTATTCCATTGGTCCACAAGTCTGTTTTTATGCCAGTACCAGGCTGTTTTTATTACTGTAGCTCTATAGTATAGCTTGAAGTCAGGGATGGTGATACCTCCTGAGGTTCTTTTGTTGAGTAAAATTGTTTTGGCATTCCAGGCTTTCCTGTTATTCCAAATGAAATTGAATATTGTTCTGTCAATGTCCAAAAAATATTGTGTTGGCATTTTGATGGGCAGTGCATTGAATCTGTAGATTGCCTTTGGTAGAATTGCCATTTTTACTATGTTGATCCTACCAATCCAGGAACATGGGAGAGCTTTCCATTTTCTGATATCCTCTTCAATTTCTTTCTTCAGTGATTTAAAAGTTTTGTCAAATAGGTCTGTTACTTCTTTGGTTATAGTTGCTCCAAGGTATTTAATACTATTTACAGCTATTATGAAGGGTAATGTTTCCCTTATTTCTGTTTCAGCTCTTCTATCTTTGGTGTATAGAAGGGATACTGATTTCTTTGAGATAGTCTTATATCCTGCTACATTGCTGAAGGTGTTTATCAGCTGTAGCAGTTCCTTGGAAGAATTTTGTGGGTCACTTATGTATACAATCATATCATCTGCAAATAGAGATAGTTACACTTCTTCTTTTCCAATTTGTATCCCCTTAGTCTCCTTTTATTCCCTTATTGCTTTAGCTAAAACTTTGAGAACTATATTGAATAGATAAGGGGAGAGAGGACATCCTTGTCTAGTTCCTGACTTTAGTGGGATTGCTTTGAATTTTTCTCCGTAAAGTTGGATACTGGCTGTTGGCTTCTTGTAAATCAACTTTATTATATTTAGGTATTCTCCCTGTATTCCTGATCTCTCCAGTCAGGGCTTTAATCATAAAGGAGTATTGGATTTTGTCAAAGGCTTTTTCAGCATCTAAGGATATGATCATGTGGTTTTGGTCCTTTAGTTTGTTCATATGATAGATAATGTTTACAGTTTTTCATATGTTAAACCAGCCCTGCATTTCTGGGATGAAGCCTACTTGGTCATGGTGGATGATATCTTTTATACCTTGTTGTATACGGTTTGCCAAAATTTTGTTGAGAATTTTTGCATCAATACTCATGAGGCAAATCAGTCTGTAATTCTCTTTCTTTGTTGTGTAGTTGAGTGGCTGGGGTATTAGGGTAATTGTGGCCTCATAAAAGGAATTTGGCAATATTCCTTCAATTTCTACTGTGTGAAATAGTTTGAGGAGTAATGGTAGTAATTCTTCTTTGAATGTCTGGTAGAATTCGGCACTAAAACCATCTGGGCCAGGGCTTTTATTTTTGGGGAAGTTTTTAATGACAGCTTCAATTTCCTTAAGGGTTATAGGCCTGTTTAGGAAATTAATCTGCTCTTCATTTAATTTTGGTAGATGGTATCTGTCCAGAAAGCTGTCCATTTCTTCTAGGTTTTCCATTTTTGTGGAATACAGACTTTCAAAATATGATCTGATAATTCTCTGCATTTCCTGGGGGTCTGTTGTTATGTCCCTGTTTTCATTTCTGATTTTGTTGATTTGAACACTTTCTCTCAGTTTTTTGATTAGTTTGGCTAAGGGCTTATCTATCCTGTTAACTTTCTCAAAGAACCAACTCTTAGATTCATTGATTCTTTGTATTGTTGTTTTTGTTTCAATTGTATTGAATTCAGCGCTCAGTTTGATTATTTCCTGCTCTCTACTTCTTCTAGGTGAGTTCGCTTCTAATTGTTCTAAGGCTTTCAGCTGAGCTGTTAGGTCCCTAGTGTGGGATTTCTCAAGGTTTTTCATATAGGCATCTAGCACTATGAATTTTCCTCTTAAGACTGCTTTAATTATGTCCCACTAGTTTGGATATGTTGTCTAGGAAGACTTTGATTTCTCTCCTAAATTTTTCCTTGACCCAGAGATGGTTCAGCTGAGTGATGTTTAGTTTCCTTGAGTTGGTAGGCTTTCTTTGGGTTTTCATGTTGTTGAACTCTAACTTTAGGCCTTGGTGGTCCCATATGTTGCAAGGGTTTATTTTTATTTTTTTGTATCTGTTGATATTTGCTTTATGACCAATTATGTGGTCAATTTTGGAGAAAGTTCCATGAGGAGCTGAGAAATATGTATATTCCTTTGCATTTGGGTGGAAGCTTCTGTAGATATCTATTAAATCCATTTGCATCATAACCTCTTTTAGACTCCTTATATCTCTGTTGAGTCTCTGTCTGGTTGATCTATCCAGGGATGAAAGTAGGGTATTGAAGTCTCCCACTATTAGGGTGTAAGAATTGATGTGAGATTCAAGCTTTAGCAGTGTTTCTTTTACATAAGTATGTGCTCTTATATTAGGGGTATAAATATTGAAGATTGAAATCTCCTCTTGCCCAATTTTTCCTGTGATGAATAAGTAGTGACCATCTTGGTTCCTTTTAATTGCTTTTAGCTTAGAGTCTACTTTGTTAGATATTAGGATGCAACCCCTGCTTGTTTCTTAGGACCATTTGACTAGAAAATCTTTTCCCCAACCTTAATTCTAAGCCCGTGTCTGTCCTTGCAGTTGAAGTATGTTTCTTATAGGCAACAGAAGGATGGCTTCTGTTGTTGTATCCATCTTGTTAGTGTGTGATGTTTTATAGGAGAGTTGAGTCCACTGATGTTAAGGGAAATTAGTGACCCTTGATTGATATTTCCTGCCATTTTCATGATAATTTCTTCGTATTTCCTTTCTCTAGAGAATTCCTTTGTGGGATTATTTATTGTTTGTGGTTTCATGGGTGTATCTGGGGTCCTTAGGTTGTAGTTTTCCCTCTAATACTCTCTGTAGTGCTGGATTGGTAGATAAATATTCTTTCAGTCTGACTTTGTCATGAAATATCTTGTTTACTCCACCTATGGTGATTGACAATTTTGCAGGGTATAGTATTCTAGTTTGGCATCCATGCTGTTTTAGCGTCTGTATAACTTCTGACCAAGCCCTTCTAGCTTTCATGGTTTCCATTGAATAGTCATGCGTTATTCTGATGGGTCTGCCTTTATATGTAAGTTGGCCCTTTTCTTTTGCAGCTCTTAAAATTTTTTCTTTGTTCTGTATGTTTTATGGCTTGATTATAATGTGGCGTGCTGACTTTTTTTGGAAGGTCATATCTGTTTGGTGTTCTGTAAGTTTATTGTATCTTTATAGGCATTTCCTTCTTCAGGTTAGGGAAGTTTTCTTCTATGACTTTATTGAAAACATTATCTGTGCCTTTGTGCTGGTATTCTTTTCCTTCTTCTATTCCTATTATTCTCAAATTAGGTCTTTTCATTGTGTCCCCGATTTCCTGAACATTTTGAGTTATGGCTTTTTTAGTTTTACTGTTTTCTTTGACTGATATATCTATTTCAGCTACTGAGTTTTCCACTTCAGAGGTTCTATCTTCCATCTCTTGAACTCTGTTATGCTTTTGTCTTTGGTTCGAGCTTTTTTCTTCAGATTTTCTATTTCCATCTTTGCCTCATTTTGTGCCTTTTTTATTGCTTCTATTTCAGCTTTTAGTTCCTGGCATGTTTCTTTCATAGATTTGTTCATCTCTTCCAATTTTTTTTGTATTTCCTTCTATTTCTTTAAGGCTATTTTTCATATCTTCTTTGATAGCTTTGATGATCATCAAAAAGGAATTTTTGGTGTTGCTTCCTTCTGTTTCCTCTTCATTGCTCAGTTCAGGTCTTCTATTTGTAGGATGACCACTTTCTTCTGGAGTTACGTTGTTGTTCTTTATATTATTATGTAAGTTTTTGCACTGGCATCTGCCCATGGCTTCAGTGGTTCACAATTAGGTGGCTTGTGGTCAGTTGTGGCACTCAGGCTTCTGTGCCTCCTGTTATCTCTGTGGAAAATGTTTGCTCAATCACTACTTCTGCACTATGTGGGTGACTGAATTTCCAGTCTTCAATCTTTCTCTGTTTGACCAATTTGAAGTGGGGTGGTGGCCATGCAAACTCCCTCAGCAGCAGCTGATGGGATGGTGGCTGTCTGAATTTATCTCAGCCTGCTACAGAGTGCGCTGGGACACGTTTTGCAGACAGCACCCGGTCCCGCCTTTTTTTTTTTTTTTTAAATTTCACCCTGCTTGCCCATGTCTCAGGTACATTGCTAGATATCTCTTTCATCTTAATTCAACCTATTTCTATTAATCTATTTGGTCACATGGCAATACCTGTGGCCCACCGGGGTCCCTTCCATGTTTCTTCTTTGGTGGCTAGATGGAGTGTCTCTAGGTCTGCCCTCCTTCTACCTGTCTCTCCTCTCATTCCTTTACCTACTTCTATGGCACCCAACACAGGTCAAAACAGTTCCTTTATTTATAGCATACAGAAAAACATTCCCACCACACTTCCTCTTTTTTGATATAATCATTGCTCTATATATTATATATGGGTATTGTCCTTATTGTATATAGTATTTTCTATTAGTTATAATATTTTTTATTTATGACACAAAATGGAATAGGTGGTGGTATATTAAATTTTGCCTGAAAATCAGGATAGAGCCATCCACATAGTTAGCCATAGAGGTCAGAGTGTGGTGACATACATCTTTAATTTTACTACTCAGGAGGCAGAAACAGATAACTGTCTAGATCTCTGTGAGTCCAAGGACAAACAGAGCCAGAAAGTTGTGGGACATGCCTCTAATCCCAGCACTAGAAAAGTTGAACCAGGAAGTGAGGTAGCTGGACAGAGAAAAAAGTATGGTAGGAAGAGGCAGAAGTTCAGTTCTTTGCCTTAGACCCTCTTTTGTTTTGGCTGAAGACTAGTAGGTATTCAGTGTGAGGATTCATGAGAAGTGGCCAGGTGAGAAGTGGATGTGGCTTGTTTTTTTCTAATCTTTCTGCTTCCCTTCCGCTCCTCCTTCAAAAAAAAAAAAAAAAAAAAAAGAGAGAATGTTGAGCAAAGTGAAGACAATGGAACCAGGCTTGTAAAGTCTCAGAAAGAATCAAAGACACTACCTGTCCTTTAGTATGAAGAATCTGTGATGTCTGGTTAGCTGGAGCTGAGGAATCAGCTGTGATTAACTAGAGACCAGAACCATTAAAAGAAAATCTTTGCTTTGCTAGCACAAAGAATGCTGCTCACCTGAGACTGGATAATTAGCTATGATTAAGAAGTGATCAGTATCATTGAAGAAGACTTCTAAGAAGCATTTACTCAGGGTCAGCATATAAAAGCTATAGTCCAAAGGAGGTCAAGATTGTACCACCTACTGGAAGCCAAAGACATGATAGGGTTAAGAGACACTCAGGAGATACTGATTTGAAGGCATAAAGGGATCATGGAGAAAAGTTGAGCCTTGGTACTGTGTGTAGGGCTAGTACCCCTGAAGAGAGCCCAGGAGAGACTACTAGTGAAACTACAGCCAAGATGCAACAAGGGAGCCCAGCATTTTGGAAATACTAGTACTATATGATGTTTTCTCAGAAAACTGGGCATCAGTCTCCCCAAGGATCCAGCAATACCACTTATAGGCATATACCCTAATGACGTACATTTGCACCCCAAAAGCATTAGCTCAGCTATGTTCATAGCGACATTTTTTATAATAGCAAGAAAATGGAAACAACCTAGATGCCCCTCAACTAAAGAATGGATTAGCAAACTGTGAAGTACTACTCAGCAGTAAGAACAAAATGATATCCTAAAATTTGTAGGCAAATGGTTGGAATTGGAAAAACCCAGAAAGATAAACAGGAAATGTACTCACTCATTAGTGCACTGAAAAAAAAAGTAAAGAATATCCAAGCTGCAAACCATCTCAACATTATTCATTCTATGCAATGGCATTGTTACAAATTTCTTTTTTTCTTGTCACTCTATTTTATTATTATTATTATCATTATTATTATTATTTAGAAAAAAGTTCTTTAAAGCAAAAATAAAACCCCCAACTTAGTACCAATGGACTGGAGTCAGTTGTAGTCTAGAAGAGAGGCAGTGTGCTGTAGAGAACAGACCTATAGAAGTGACCAAAGCCCCTTGGAGAACCCTGGAAAACTGTGAGTTCATTATGGATATTGGACAGTATTTACATTGTTGAAGTTTAGTTTTGGTTTGTTTAGATTGTGACTGTGACTTTGTTCTTCCCTCTTGAAATAAGAAGGTATTTAACAATTGCATGAATTTTAGTTGATATTTAATTAAAACTCAGAGCAACATATTGGGGGAGAAAGCTGGAATATCAGAGAGAGGAAACAGACCATAGTCAGTTCTTACTCAGACAATTTCTCAGGTTGAACTAGATAAATTCTGTCTCTAAGAGCTCCCCTCCCCTCTCCCTGCTGGTCACTCCTACAGAATTTCTGAATGTCTGGCTATACCTGCCTCAAATATCTTCTCTGCCCAGTTGTTTCACTTCTGGGTTCAATTGTGCATCATAATCCTAGAGTTAGGATTAATGGTATGAGCTACTTCTGTTTGGTTATTAGGCCTTGAACTTACAGAAATACAGAAAGATCTCTGTTTTCTGAGTGATGAGTAATGACATGAGTTACCACTCTGACCTGTGGTAGAAATGCTCTCTGTGTGCTGTAAATAAAGGACTTTTTTGGCCTATGCACAACACCGTAGAAGTGGGTGGAGAATCAGAGGCAGGCAGGTAGGAGCAGGGTGGAGTTAAGTTAGTCGCCATCCAACCCCCAAAGGAGGAACATGTAGAGGTATGGGCTGAGCCACGGGCTGAGCCACAAGGCAGGAAGATTAATAGAAATGGGTTGATTTAAGATGAAAGAGCTAGCTAGTGATATGCTTAAGACATGGGCCAAACAGTATGAAGTAATATAAGCATCTGATTCATTTCTTTGGGGGACAAAAGCTACCGTGCGGACCAGGTTCTAAACCTCCGCTGCAGACCAGGTCACAAACTCCTGGGCTCAAATGGCCCGGGGAAGCTTTCCACAACATATGGCTTCCCAATGTGGGTCGAACACCTACATAAAGCCTAAGATAAAAAGCTTAAAAAGCATTCTAGAACACTGAAACAGAACCAAAAGCGGCTTTCTGAATTGTGTATTTGAATTGATTTATGGTACAGAGACAGCGTGGTGTTCAGGCAGGAATTTAAAAATGGCGCGTTTGTGGCAAACAGCTTAAACTCATATGTTTCATGGAAGGCTTGGCATAAGTGTGATTGATTTAAGGTTTTTGCTTATATTAAACAGAAAGGAAGCAGTTAAAAACAGTTTTTCTGGTAGCAGCATTTCTTGAGTCCACTCTGGTTGCCGGCAGTGGCATGGGTTCCTCTGTCATATTGAAACGCTGTCAAAAGGGGCAGAGTCAGCAATTAAAGTGATACTGACATTTTAAAAGCTCTTTGGGTTGGAAAATAATTAAGAATTCTCAATAAAACAGATTTAGACTCTCAAAACCTCTAAAAGGAGAACAATGTATGTAAAATATGCATAGGCTTCAGAGAGAGAGAGAGAGAGAGAGAGAGAGAGAGAGAGAGAGAGAGAGAGAGAGAGAAAAGGGTAAAGAAAGCCCTTTAAGAAAGAGAAATAAGAAATAAACAAAGGCCACATAAAGATGGCAGATAAACAGAGAGTCTGGATTAGGGTTATTGTATTTTCTCTTAATTTTTTAACTTTTAAAGAGCTAATTGCAGGGAGACAATTGATTGCTAAGGCTGCTAAGTTAAATAAATACATATACTTTAAAGATATCTTGACTTTGAAATCTGTTCAAAAGAATATGTTACTTGGGAAAAGAGTTTCTGCTTTTGTCTCCAAAGAAGATCAAAACCTGTGGATTGGTTCTAGGCCAATGTGGTTCCATTTGCCAAGGCCACCTGAAATTCTCTGATGGGAAGATCAGCTTCCAAGATGGCCATTTGAGATGATCCAGCTTCAAAACCCCATGAGATCGTCATCGTCCTTTGACAGCAGGAAGTAGTAAAAGAAAGAAAGCCACATCCAATTTCCCAAAAATATTACTTATTAATGTTTGTTTTCATTGTAAATGGTTAATGGTCATAGTCAATCTTAAAAAAAGGGGGGGGAGGAGGATATGATATAGGAATGATGAGAAAAGATAAGTGGATTTTGATTTATTGATATAAAATTAAGGTCAATTTTGTTATGCTGTATGTATTTTTCTACTCTTGATTAAGGTATGATGCTGATGTAACTCATTTAAAATTGTAATGTATAATTGAGAAATGCAGATTAATAGTCATATATGATAACCAAACTTGTAGTCATATTAGTTAGGTTTTTGTACGTATACAAAGATTATTTCAATTAGATAGCTAGTCTTCAAACACTTCAAAGACATGCAGTATATGGCATTTAAATTATTTTAAGAACTTAGACTTTTCTGGACAGTGAGACAGGTCTGCTCCTGACAGCACCAATGTATTTCAGTAAAATGATGGGCATTGAAGAAACTTCATGTGGAATTTACTTTGTGGCAACAGTTAGCCACTGGACAAGAAATTGTTCTGGTATTGACTGCTTGATAGTATGTTGTATAAACTGGACTTGCAGGTTCCATAGGAAAGTGACCTCTGAACTTTGGCAGAACAAGCCGAGATGGTCCTTTGAGTTCCTGATTTGCAGAAAAAATTGACAGGCATCCTTCTGGACACAAGGAGAAACAACTGATGGACTGTGTCAGATTTCCTGCATCACTGAAAGGTATTCCAGAGACTTTGGGCCATATAGGCTGAAGATGGATGCCACAACATTACAAAGGAACTTTGGGTGACTGTCCAGGCAGACAGGTGTCATCTCTGTCATTTTCTAGACTTTGGAAGTTGCTTGCACTTCCTGTTTATTTGCATAATAATATATCCTTCTGTGGTCTTTGGTGTAGTTGAAGGTTTAATAATTATAGGTATGGTTCTTTTTGGTTTAAAAGTTATATTAGATATGAAACTTTAGACTCACAATGATAAGGTAGATAATGGAATATTCTCTTTAATTTTGTGAATACAAATAGACTGGATATTGTGGCTATAATTCCTGCTTGAGAGCCGTTCTGTATGTAATTTTGTTATATGGAAATTGAAACCTTCCTTGTTAATTAGACAGAAAAGAGGAGATGTGTTGGAAATGTTCTCTGTATGCTGTAAATAAAATATTGTTTTGGCTTATGCACAGCACCGTAGAAGTGGATGGAAGATCAGAGCACAGGCAGGTAGGAGCAGGGTGGAGTTACGTCAGTCACCATCTGACCCCCAAAGGAGGAACATGTAGAGGTACATGCTGTACCACGGGCTGAGCCATGTGGTGGGAAGATTAATAGAAATGGGTTGATTTAAGATGAAAGAGCTAGCTAGTAATGTGCTTAAGACATGGGCCAAACAGTATAAAGTAATATAAGCGTCTGATTCATTTCTTTGGGGGACAAAAGCTGCCATGTGGACCAGGTTACAAACCTCCGCTGCGGACCAGGTTAGAAACCTCTGGACCCAAAAAGGCCCGGGAAACATACTACAACACTGACCCTCATGGCTTGACTGTGGGTAACTCTGTACTGTGATACTCGAACCTTATTTTATTAAATATAAAATATGTCACTGCATTTAACTTTTTATAACAGCTCACAAGTGAGAGATTTTAATTTTAATTATTAGAGATTGATTTTTTTAAAAGAGCAAGTTGGAAAAATAAATTTATAAGAATGTGTGACACTTTGTTTCAAAAATGTTTTATGTTATGATTTTTATATTACCGTGTGATCTTGGACATGAACAAGAAAGGAAAATTAAGGCTCAATAGTGATATGTATTTGTGTCAAATTGACAAGGGGTCAGCAGTCTTGAGTAGTTTTATGTCAATTTAACACAAGCTAGTGTCATCAAAGAGGAGGGAGCCTTAATTGAGCCTCCATAAGATAAAAATGCAGGCAAACCTGTGAGGCATTTTCTTAATTAATGGGCCTAGCCCATTGTGGCTGAGGTCACTTCTGGGTTGGTAGACCTGATTCCGTAAGAAAGCAGGATGGGGGGGCACTGGAGAGATGTCTCAGTGGTTATACACTGACTGTTCTTCCAGTGGACCTAGGTTCAATTTCCAGAATCCACATGGTTACTCAAAACTGTCTGTAATTACTTTTCCAGGGCACCTGATATCCATGGCAATGGTCATAAAATAATAATAACTAAATTTAAAAGTAAGCAGACCTGTGACAATTGTGGAATCAGAGGTAAGCAGATTCCAGCTCCTGTGCTGCCTGTGCAGAGAATCACTCTCCTTGCTCAGGGGCACAAGTAAGGTTCTGATCTCAGACTCTTTCTAGCAGATAGGCCCTAGGATTTAGCTGGGAGTGGCCTCACCCAGTGACCCCTAAAAGAAAGGATCTCCCACGGCTGGGATCTGCTTTCAAGGTTAGCTGGGTAATCATAAACAATCAGGCACCTTCAAACATGTGTTCATAGCAGAGTGAGATATTGTGCAGATCCCTTTCTCAGAGCACACAGGAGACATACAAGTTCTCTACCCACAACTGACTAGGAGCTGATTAAGCATGAACCACTGAAGCAATGGGCAGAAAACAGTACAAGATTATATATAACAATATAAAGCACAGCAAGCCAACACCAGAAGAAAATGGTGGTTCTACTACACCAAAACCTGAACAGAGCAATGAGGAGGAAACACAAGGAAACAAGAGCAAAACAGCTTTATGAAGATTATAGCAGCCTTAATAGAATATATAGTAAATTCCCTTAAAGAATAGAAGAAAATACAAACAAAAAAATTGTAAGACGTGAACAAATCCTTGAAAAAAACCAAAAAAAAAAAAAAAAAAAAGATAACCAAGAAATGAAAAAAAAATTCCAGGAACTAAAAATTAAAACAGAAGCAATAAAAAGGCACAAAATGAGACAGAGGTAGAAAAAGAAAATCTGAAGAAGAGACTTGGAACAATAGATACAAGCATAACCAACAGAATCCAAGAGATGGGAGAGAGAATCTCTGGAGTTGAAGACTCAGTAGCGAAAATGGATACATCAGTCAAAGAAAATACTAAAACAAAAAGCCATAACACAAAATGCCCAGGAAATCTGGGTCACCATGAAAAGACCTAACCAGAGAATAACAGGAATAGCAGGAGAAGAATACCAGCACGAAGGCACATATATGTATTTAATAAAATCATAGAAGAAAACTTTCCCAACCTAAAGAAGGAAATGCTTATAAAGATACAAAAGCTTACAAATAGATTTTACCCACCAAAAATTCTGCTTACTACACATAAATCAAGCCACAAAACATACAGAACAAAGAAAAAAATTAAGAACTGAAAAAGAAAAGGGCCAGCTTACCTATAAAGGCAGACCCATCAGAATAACCCCTGAGTATTCAATGGAAAAAATGAAAGCAAGAAGGTCTTGGTCAGAAGTTATACAGACACTAAAAGAGCATGGCTTCCAACCGAGACTACCATACCCAGCAATACTATTAATCTCCATAGATGGAGTAAACAAGAAACAAGTTGGTGTTGCCATCCTAATATCTAACAAAGTGGACTTTAAACTAAAATAAATTAAAGGGACCAGGATAAACATTACTTGTTCATCTCAGGAAAAATTCATCTAGATGAGATTTCAATCCTGAATATTTATGCCCCTAATATAAGGGCACCTACCTATGTACAAGAAACACTACTAAAGCTCAAATCCCTCATCAATTCTCACTCCTTAATAGTGGGAGATTTCAATACCCCACTTTCACCCTTGGATAGGTCAACCAGACAGAAACTCAACAGAGAAATAAGAAGTCTAACAGAGGTTATGATGCAAACAGATTTAATAGATATTTACAGAAGCTTCCACACAAACACAAAAGAATATACAGATTTTTCAGCACCACATGGAACTTACTGTGATATTGACCAAATAACTGGTCTTAAAGCAAATATGAATAGATACATAAAAATGGAAATAATTCCTTGTATCATATCAGACCACCAGGGCCTAAAGTTAGAGTTCAGTGACATCAAAACCCAAAGAAAGCCTACCAACTCATGGAAACTAAACATCACTCAACTGAACCAACTCTGGGTCAAGGAAAAATTGAGAAAGAAATCAAAGTCTTCTTAGAATTGAATGAAAATGAATCCACAATGTACCCAAATTCATGAGCCACAATGAATGCAGTTTTAAGAGGAAAATTCATAGCACTAGTTACCTATATGAAAAAACTAGAGATATCCTACACCAGAGAACTAATAGCACAGCTTAAAGCCATACAACAATTAGAAGCAAACTCACCTAGAAGGAGTAGATGGCAGGAATTAATCAAACTTAGAGCTGAAAAACAATACAATTGAAACAAAAAGAACAATACAAAGAATCTATGAATCAAAGAGTTGGCTCTTTGAGAAAGTCAACAAGATAGATAAACTCTTATCCAAAGTAACCAAAAAGCAGAGAGAGAGAGTATCCAAATTAACAAAATTAGAAATGAAAAGGAGGCCCATTGCTTTTGGTTTCACTTCCGGGACCGAGTGCTGTCTGCAGAATCCCAGCGCACTCTGGAGCAGGGGCAGGTAAACTCTGTCCCTGACCACATCCACAGCTCCTGCTGAGGGAAACCCCACCATGACCTCGAACTGAGCTAATCAACTACAGGGGTCTCTGAAGGGCAGATTCAGACCCCGCCCAGAGGTGAGGAGGGGGCAAGAGGCCTCAGCGCCTTTATCCCAGCCTGGGAAGGAGAGTTGAGCTCCCATTGCTTCTGGTTCCGCTCCCGGGACTGAGTGCTGTCTGCAGAATCACAGTGCACTCTGGAGCAGGGGCAGGTAAACTCTGCCCCTGACCACATGCATAGCTCCTGCTGAGGGAATTTGCACGGCTCCCACCACGACCTCAAACTGAGCGAACCAACAACTGCAGGGATCTCTGAAAGACAGAATCAGACCCTTACCAGAAAGGTGACAGGAGGCACACAAACCCGAGTGCCACAATTGACCAGGACCCATCTAATCGTGAACCACTGAAGCCATGGGCAAACGTCAGAGCAAAAAATTACATAACAATACAAAGAACAACATAGTAACTCCAGAAGAGAGTGGCGATCTTACAAATACAAGACCTGAACTGAGCAATGAAAAGGAAACAGAAGGAAGCAACACCAAAAATTCCTTTTTGATGATCATCGAAGCTCTCAAAGAAGATATGAAAAAAAAAGCCTTAAAGAAATAGAAGAAAATACTAACAAAAAATTGGAAGAGATGAACAAATCTATGATAGAAACATGCCAGTAACAAAAAGCTGAAATAAAAGCTGAAATAGAAGCAATAAAAAAGGCGCAAAATGAGGCAAAAATGGAAATAGAAAACCTGAAGAAAAAAGCTGGAACTACAGATACAAGCATAACAAACAGAGTTCAAGAGATGGCAGATAGAATCTCTGAAGTGGAAGACTCAGTAGCTCAAATTGATATATCAGTCAAAGAAAATAGTAAAACTAAAAAAAGTAATAACTCAAAATGTTCAGGAAATCTGGGACACCATGAGAAGACCTAATTTGAGAATAATAGAAATAGAAGAAGGAGAAGAATACCAGCTCAAGGCACAGATAATGTTTTCAATAAAATCACAGAAGAAAACTTTCCTAACCTGAAGAAGGAAATGCCTATAAAGATACAAGAAGCTTACAGAACACCAAATAGATATGATCCCAAAAAAGGTCAGCGTGCCACATTATAATCAAGACATAAAACATACAGAACAAAGAAAAAATTTTAAGAGCTGCAAAAGAAAAGGGCCAACTCACATATAAAAGCAGACCCATCAGAATAATGCCTGACTATTCAATGGAAACGATGAAAGCTAGAAGGGCTTGGTCAGAAGTTATACAGACGCTAAAACAGCATGGATGCCAAACTAGAATACTATACCCTGCAAAATTATCAATCACCATAGATGGAGTAAACAAGGTATTTCAGGACAAAGTCAGACTGAAAGAATATCTATCTACCAA
>PVIH01022435.1:5775-27266 GCA_004025045.1 Sigmodon hispidus | reverse complement strand
CATATTGCCCTTTGTATTATTATGTAATTTCTTGCACTGACGTTTGCCCATGGGTTCAGTGGTTCACGATTAGATGGGTCCTGGTCAGTTGTGGCACTTTGGTTTGTGTGTCTCCTGTCACCTCTCTGGTCAGGGTTCGAATCCGCCCCTCAGAGCCCCCTGCAGTTGGTTTGCTCAGTTCACTCAGTTCGGGGTCGCAGTAGGGATCCTCGCAGATACCCTCAGCAGCAGCAGGAGCTGTGGGTGTGGCCAGGTGCAGAGTTCAGCTGCCCCCTGCTCCAGAGTGTGCTGGGAAGCCGCAGAGAGCACCGGTCCCCGGGGCGGAACTGCATCTTTTTTCCATTGAATACTTTGGGCCTCTTTCTCGAAGATTAGTTGTTAATAGGTTTTTGGGTTAATGCCCGGATCCTCAGTTCCATTCCATTGATCCAGAAGTCTATTTTTAAGCCAGTACTAGGCTGTTTTTATTACTGTAGCTGTATAATATAACTTGAAGTCTGGGATAGTGATGTCTCCTGAAGTTCTTTTGTTGAGCAAAAATTGTTTTGGCAATCCTGGCGTTCCTGCTATTCCAAATGAAGTTGAAGTATTGTTCTTTCAAGGTCCGTAAAATATTTTGTTGGTATTTTGATGGGCAGTGCATTGAATCTGTAGATTGCTTTGGGTAGAATTGCCATTTTTATTATGTTGATCCTACCTATCCAGGAAAATGGGAGAGCTTTCCATTTTCTGATAGCCTCTTCAATTTCTTTCTTCAATGATTTAAAATTTTTGTCAAATAGGTCTGTTACTTCTTTGATTGTAGTTACTCTAAGGTATTTAATGCTATTTGCAGCAATTATAAAGAGTGATGTTTCCCTTATTTCTTTTTCAGCACTTTTATCTTTAGTGTATAGGAGGACTATTGATTTCTTTGAGTTAATCTTGTATCCTGCTACATTGCTAAAGGTGTTTTTCAGCTGTAGGAGTTCCCTGGTAGAATTTTGTGGATCACTTATGTGTACAATCATATTATCTGCAAATAGAGATATTTTCTCTTCTCCTTTCCCAATTTGTATCCCCTTAATGTCCTTTTGTTCTCTCATTGCTTTAGCTAAAACTTTTAAAACTATATTTAATAGATAAAGGAAGAGAGGATATCCTTGTCTAGTTCCTGACTTTAGTGGAATTGCTTTGAGTTTTTCTCTATTAAGTTTGATGTTGGCTGTCGGCTTCTTGTAAATTGCTTTTATTATATTTAAATATTTTTCATGTATTTCTGATCGCTTCAGGGATTTTATCATAAAGGAGTGTTGGATTTTGTCAAAGGCTTTTTCAGTGTCTAAGAATATGATCATGTGGTTTTTTTCTTTCAGTTTGTTTATATGATGGATGACATTTACTGTTTTTCATACGTTGAACCATTCCTGAATTTCTGGGATGAAGCCTACTTGATGATAGTGGTTGATATTTTTATATTTTGTTGTATATGGTTTGCCAAAACTTTTTGAGAGTTTTAGCATCAATATTCATGAAGGAAATTGGTCTGTAATTCTCCTTCTTTGTTGTGTTTTTGAATGGCTTTGGTATTAGGGTAATTGTGGCCTCATAAAAGGCATTTGGCAATATTCCTTCAGTTTCTTCTGTGTGAAATAGTTTGAGGAGTAATGGTAGTTATTCTTCTTTGAATGTCTGGTAGAATTATGCACTGAAACCATCTGAACCTGGGCTTTTTTTACTTGGAAGGCTTTTAATGACAGCTTCAATTTCCTTTAGGGTTATAGGTCTGTTTAAGTAATTAATCCGTTCTTCATTTAATTTTGGTAAATAATACCTGTTTTAAAAGCTGTCCATTCCTTCTAGGTTTTCCATTTTTGTGGAATATAAAAATTCTTTGAATTTCCTGGGGGTCTGTTGTTATGTCCCCCTTTTCATTTCTGATTTTGTTGATTTGAATACTCACTTTTTGCTTTTTGGTTAGTTTGGATAAGGGTTTGTCTATCTTGTTGACTTTCCCAAAGAACCAACTCTTAGATTCATTGATTGTTTGTATTGTTCTTTTTGTTTCAATTGTTTGATTATTTCCTGCCGTCTACTCCTTCTAGGTAAGTTCGCTTCTAATTGTCCTAAGGCTGTCAGCTGAGCTATTAGTTCTCTAGTGCGGGATTTCTCTAGGTTTTTCATGTAGGCATGTAGCGCTATGAATATTCTTCTTAAGACTGCTTTCATTGTGTCCTACAAGTTTGGGCACATTGTGGATTCATTTTCATTAAATTCTAGGAAGACTGATTTCTTTCTTAATTTCCTCCTTTAGCCAATTGTGCTTCAGCTGAGTGATGTTTAGTTTTCGTGACTTGGTAGGCTTCCTTTGGGTGTTGATGTTGTTGAACTCTAACTTTAGGCCCTGGTGGTTTGATATGTTACAAGGGATTATTTTCATTTTTTTGTATCTGTTGATATTTGCTTTATGACCAATTATGTGGTCAATTTTTGAGAAAGTTCCATGAAGAGCTCAGAAATATGTATATTCCTTTACATTTGGGTGGAAACTTCCATAGATATCTATTAAATCCTTTTGCATCGTAACCTCTTTTAGACTCCTTATTTCTCTGTTGAGTCTCTGTCTGGTTGAATTATAGGGGTGAAAGTGGGTTGTTGAAGTTTCCCACTATTAGGGCATGAGAATTGATGTGGAATTTGACCTTTAGCAGTGTTTCTTTTATATAGATATGTGCCCTTATATTAGGGACATAAATATTCAGGATTGAGATCTCATCTTGACCAATTTGTCCTGTGATGAATAAATAATGTCCATCTTGGTCCCTTTAATTGATTTTAGTTTAGTCTACTTGTTCGATATTAGAATGGCAAATCCAGTTTGTTTCTCAGGGCCATTTGATTGGAAAATTTTTTCCCAAACTTTTACTCTGAGTCTGTGTCTGTCCTTGTGTTTGAGATGTGTTTCTTGTTGCAGCAGAAGGATGGCTTCTGTTTTTATATGCATCTTGTTAGTGTGTGTCTTTTTATAGGTGAGTTGAGTCCATTGATATTAAGGGATATTAGTGACCACTGATTGATCTTTACTGCTAATTTGGTAGTAACTTGTATGTATTTCCTTTCTCTGGGCTATTCTTGTGTGGGATGAATGTTTATGATTTCATGGGTGTATCTGGGATCCTTAGGTTGGAGTTTTACTTCTAATGCTTTCTGGAGGACCAGATTGGTAGATTGGTATTGTTTCGGTCTGTCTTTGTCATGAAATGTCTTGTTTACTCCATCTATGGTGATTGATAATTTTGCTGCGTATAGTATTCTAGGTTGGCCGCCATGCTATTTAATGTCTGTATAACTGCTGATCAAGCCCTTCTTGCTTTCATCATTTCCATTGAATAGTCAGGAGTTATTCTTATGTGTTTCCCTTTAAAGGTAAGTTGGTCCTTTTCTTTTGCAGCTCTTAAAATTTTTTCTTTTTTCTGTATTTTTCTGTGGCTTGGTTTTTAGTTGTCGAGCTGACTTTTTTGGAGAGACCATAACTATTTGGTGTTCTGTAAGCTTCTTGTATCTTTATAGGCATTTCTGTTTTAGTTAGAAAAGTTTTCTTCTATGATTTCATTGAATACATTATCTATGCATTTGAGCTGGTATTCTTCTTCATCTATTCCTTTTATTCTCAGATTAGGTCTTTTTATAGTGTTCCAAACTTTCTGATTGTTTGGTGTTATGAATTTTTTGTTTTCATCTTTTTGAGTGATGTATATATTTTCACTATTGAGTCTTCCATTCCACAGGTTCTCTCTTCCATCTCTTGGATTTTGTTGGTTATGCTTGCATCTCTAGTTCCAGCTCTTTTCTTCAGATTTTGTTTTCATCTTTGCCTCATTTTGTGCCTTTTAATTGCTTCTATTTAAATTTTTAGTTTCTGGAATGTTTTCTTCATTTTTTTGTTTTTTCCTTTCCTTGGTTTTCTTTCAAAATTTTGTTCCTCTCCCAATTTTTTTGTTTGTGTTTTCTCCTATTTGTTTAACGGATTTTTTATATCTTCTTTCAAGGCTTCAATAATCTTCACAAATGTGTTTTTGCTGTTGTTTTCTTCTGTTTCCTCTTCATTGCTGTGTTCAGGTCTTGTAGTTGTAGAACTCCATTTTCTTGTGATGTTGCCTTGTTGTTCTTTGTATTGTTATATGTATTCTTACACTGGCATCTGCCCATGGTTTCAGTATTTCACAATTAGACATCTCCTAGTCAGGTATGGCTAGAGGGCTCTTGTGTTTCCTGTCTGCTCTGATTAAGGGATCTGTTTCATCTCTAACTCAGCTCTGGACAGGGGTTGATTTTATAAGGCCTCTGTCCTTGCTTGATGATGCAGGTCTCCCTGCAGACAGGGCGTAGCTGGGCAACATCTCTTCTTTTAGGTGTCGCTGGAGTGGCCCCTCAAAGCTAAAACCTAGGGCCTGTCTGCTGGCATGAGTCCGAGATCATACTCTTGGTTGTGGCCCCGATCCCAGGAACGAATTCTCGTGATGAACAGCCCACGAGTTTTAATCTGCTTTCCTCTGACTTTGCTCTGGACAGGCAATAATCACAGCTTTAAGCTTACTGATAATTAGTAAATTTCCAAAACACTGTGTGCTTGAATAACAGGCAGCTGATCTGTTTTTTTAAACGCATTCCTCTAAAAAAGAAAATAATGAAACAACCTTCTATTAGATATTGCTATTTTAATCTCATGAGAGCTAGGCTGTAGAAATGCCTTTCCATTTAGTTTTATACCATGGAGGTATAGAAAAAGGCGTAATTTTTGTTTGGTTGATATGTAGAAGTCCAAAATCTTCTACTATTTAAGTACTCCATAGTAAAGCTAGTATTACGAATATATTTGTGAGTTACCAAAGGTTAGTGAGAGGGGCAGTTTATGAGAGCTAAAAAGGTTGTTGTGAGAAACCTGAATATCTATATCATATTCACAAACTGTATGAATATAATATGGAAGTTTTTTATTTGTCATTTTTTAATGGCATATCATATGTCACTCAGCAAACAGAGAAAGTGTGCACAAATGATTTGGAAAGAAGCAATGTACTTCTTTCTTTTCTAGAACAATTTGAAGATGTATAGTAGCCCCTTCTTTAGCAGCCTTTCTAAATGTGTTATAACTTTTCAATTAATTGTTTTCAAACTTCATTGAAAATACATGGACAAACTCTCACCACACAAAACCCTTTTAAGTACAAAATGTGTAAATTCCTTTGTTGGTCCTACCTAGTTTACTTTGCAAATGTAGGATGACTCACAGCTTAAGAAAATGTTATAAATATAGTCAGTGTGATAAAGTTCTGAGTTCTTTTCAGGTCTATTCAGTTATATAAGAAAAAACCCTTTTATGAAAATGGATGTTATAAAGGTGAGCCATGTACTAAAGACTCTGTTTATCATAGGTATCTTCAAATAACCAAAAGAGCCCATAATAAGAGGAACTCTATGAATGTGAACAAAACAGTAAAATCTTATTATTTGCATTCTCTTTGTTGTTAGAACAAACTGTAAAATTAAGTCATACAGGTAAAATTTTTCATCAGAGTAATAAATTTGTTAAAGTATTTATATGTGCCAATTATCTTTACAGGCAAGAAAGAAGCCATACTGAAGAGAAACCCTATGAATGTAATCAATGTAGTAAAGCCTTCTCACAGCAAAGTAATCTCCAAATACATAGAAGAACTCATACTCGAGAGAAACCTTATGGATGTAATCATTGTGGGAAAGCCTTTGCCCGTTACACTCATCTTGAAAGTCATAAAAGAATTCATACTGGAGAGAAACCCTTTGTATGTAATCAATGTGGTAAAGCTTTTTCACAGCAGAGTCATCTCCAAGTTCATACAACAACTCATACTGGAGTGAAACCCTATGAATGCAATCAATGTGGGAAAGCCTTTGCATGTTATAGTTATCTTCAAAGTCATAGAAGAATTCACACTGGAGAAAAACTCTATGAATGTAATCAGTGTGGGAAAGCTTTTGGACGTAACAGTAATCTTGAAAGACATAAAATAATACATACAGGAGTAAAACCTTATGAATGTAATTATTGTGGGAAAGCCTTTTCTAGACAGGGTTATCTCCAAATACATAAAAGAACCCATACTGGAGAGAAACCGTATGAATGCAATCAATGTGGAAAAGCCTTTTCAAGACAGAGTTATCTCCAATTACATAAAAGATCCCATACCGTAGAGAAACCCTATGGATGTAAGCAATGTGGTATATCTTTTGCAGATTACACTTACATTAGAGTACATGAAAAAATCCACACTGGGGTGAAACTATATGAATGTAATCAGTGTGGAAAAGCTTTTTCTCAACAGGGTTATCTCCAAGTGCATAGAAGAATTCACACTGGAGAGAAACCCTATGAATGTAATAAATGTGGAAAAACTTTTGCACGTCACAGAAATTTTCAAAGACATAAAAGAATTCATACTGGACAGAACCCCTATGAATGTAATCAATGTGGAAAATGCTTTTCACAAGAGAATCATCTCCAAGTTCATAAACGAACTCATCTGGGAGAAAAAAACCTATGAATGTAAGCCAAGTGGTAAAGCTTTTGCATGTCTCAAAAGTATGAAAAATTCATATTGGAAAATAACCCTATGAATATAATCACTGTCATAAAGTCTTTACATTTCACCATAGTCCTTGAAATCATAAAAAAATTCATCTAAGTTAAAGACTTCATATAGTACAGAAGTCTTTGAGAACACAAAAGAACTTACACTGAAGAGGAATCTATGACTATAAAGGATTTGGTAAAATCTTTAGCCTACAAAGGCATATATAGTTATACAAGATTATTATAGAGATAAAATCTGACAAGTCTCAGCAATCTATTCATGCATAACGATATTGATTTTGTTAGTACCTATAAATTTACATAGATAAAAGCCCTGTATATGTAATTGGTAAGGCAAATTTTTAGATATCATACTTGTCTTCAATTATATAAAATAACTCATCCAGGAGTAAAACTATGGATGTATACTAGTCTTTTTCTGTGATAAAACACAATGGCTAAGGTGGCTTTTAGAAAAAAGCTTAATTTGGCTATGGTTTCAAAACAAAACAAGATCACTATGAGAAGGTCATGGCAACAAGTGTCAGACATGACAGCAAAAGAGGAAATTCAAAGCTCACATCCTCAGTGTCAAGCATGGAGCAGAAAGTTGAAACTGGAAGTGGTGTGAGGATTTTAATATTTCAAAGTCCACCACCAGTGACATATTTTTTTCTACAGGGAGGCATTTTTCAAATGATACCAACAACTAAGAAGTATTAGCTCTCTGACTTTGAAGCCTACATGATTGTTTCCTGTTATATGAACCAATTCATGACAAAGAAAAAACTCTAGTTAAGCATTTAGATGCTTCAACATCTTCCTGGATTACAGGCATCTATGCTTACACAAGAAAAATAGTCATGAGTGAAAATGATTATTTAATGCTTCATTTTAATTTTAACTTTGTTATGTCAGTGTGTCTGAATATATGCATGGGCTTAGTAGTTCCCAAGAAGGGTGAAGCATGTAGTCTTCCAGAATTTTTAGCTATAATCACAGGAAGTTCTCAAAACCCTCACGTGGATTCTGGGCATAAACTTTTCTTAACTGTTTGGCCCTATTTCTAGCCCTGTAAATATTTTAAAGCTTTTATATATCAACTTGACATTAGGAAATAAGAAAGAATTCATACAGGAGAGAAACTGGGCAAGTAAGAAATCAGATGAAGACTCTAGACATCAGAATTGTCTTCAGTTTCAAGGGGAAAATCTTGTTTTCTATCTTTGTTATCACAGCCTTGAAGAAGATAAATTGTTTACCATGTTTACTTAAGTCTGATGGTGGAGATCACAGTATTGTGGTTTGTACTTTGAAACTTTTGGAGTAGGTGTTAAAGTGTTCTGTATATGTAGCAAATTCACTTCCTACAGTTTATTTGGTGGCTCATATATTCCTTTTTTGACTTCTGTCTATCTTATGTTGTGCTTTGACTTGATAATAGGTATTTTTCTGCTGAAATGTACAGAATGAGATGCCCATCATCTAAGTGGTTCATTATTTATTTAAATATCAGGCAGTTTAAAATTATAATTTTCAAGTTAAGGTGTCTGAGAGGGGGTGTTGGGTTATTGTTTCTGGCTTTGTTTTTACACTTTCACCAATTTCCTTTAGGTGCTTGTTATCCAGCCTGTTTTGGATGTCAGTATTTCATTGGGGCTACATTTGAACTCAGGATTCTTATGTGTCCGCCTCCTGAGTATAAGTCCAAGTTTAGAAGATATACCTCTGATGTGTCCTGTTTTGGCAATACATTTTAACAATGTTAATGTTAAAATGCTTAATAGAAGAAAATTTAAGAAGCATTAAATACCTCGTGTGTATCCAAATCAGCATTTTTATGAATCTGATAGAGATAAAGTTGAATAATTAGCAATCAACTGTATATCACATAACATAACTTGATATAATATATATATGACATTCCTGCCTCTTCATGATCCAATTTTTATCCATTTGGCACATCATCTTGAAGTATTGCTTCCTAAAGGAATTACTTAGAGATGCCAAACAATATAAGGACAATGAGGTTTATTTTTTAAATCACATTTCTGTGTGTGTGTGTGTGTGTGCAGTGCTGCTATGGGTTTGAATGGGTGACAGATATGTTGTCAAACCAACAACAGAGGAAAATTTATGGCATTTCTTTTGGCCCTCTTCACATGGTGACCAAGTTTTGGTTGCCATTCTTGCTTAGCAGGGATACTTTTTCCTAATGAGGCATCTCAATAGTTGCCAAATAAGATTAGCAGACACAGTACATCAGTACTCTTATTGGAATCATATACATGAGTGTCCTTTAGGGGTTGAAGAACACAGTATAATTTAAATAATGAATCCTATTTGCAAATAAATATACTGCCTCTATTTTGGGGGGATTGTGTTATTTTATTCTAAGAACTAAATACTTGTGATAACACTTTCTCAGAAACACAAACAAATGCCAGAGAATTATTTCAGTGAGTAAAGCTTGCTACTAAGCATGATGACCTGACTGACAGAGCCTGATGACCTAAGTTTAATCTCTGGGAGACGCATACTACTCCTACAAGTTTTTCTTTTATTTCTGCACTTGAGCTCTTGCATGTGCACAACCAAATACCAGCACATGGAAAAATAACATTTAAATCCAAATAAGGCCAGTGAGGTCACTTGTAACTGAACTTGACTACCTACATTTGATTGTTAGAACTCAGATAGACAAAATAGTAATTGACAGCTGCAAGTTGTCTTGTAAGTATCACATGCACACCATGCCACAAGAGTACATACACAGTTAAAACAGTTTAAATTTTTTAAATTAACAAAACAAAAAAATAACCAAAATATTGAGAACATGTGAAATGATTTAGCAGTTGAAATTAATATATTGAAGTATTTTAAGAAGAGTTATTGTTCATCAAAATAATGGTAGTTCCTGTTTAAAATGTACATTACTATTTCATTCTGATTCAAATATAGGTTATTTAAACCACATTCCAACTGGGTGTAGTGGTACATTGTCTGTAACCACAGTACTTGGGAAATAGGGTCAGAAGGATCTTTCTTCTGACTTTGAGTCCAGCATGATCCATATAGTGAGTTCCAGGAGAGCCATAGCTATATAGAGAGTTTCTATTTCAAAATCTGCCCCTTTCAATAAAGAAAAAAAGGAAAGAAGGGCCAAGAATTCATAACTCAAATTACAAAAAAATTTATATAGTCTGTTTAGACCTATCTCTACATAACAAAACCATTCATTGTCTTTACTCTTATCAAAAGAAGTGTGTTAACCATGTCAATAAGAAGCAATGTGGAGAGTCCACTCACAAGGGCTAAATATTCATTGAATCCTTCAATATCCATATAGCAGAAGCTTTCATTATCTTCAAGTGATAGATCACAAGGAGTATTGGGGCATCTTCATCTACTGCAATATAATGACATATTTTGGAGAGTTGCTGGAGAGTTGGCTCAGTGGTGCTGATCATGTTAGGTACCCAAGGTTGCTTCCTAGTACTCACATCAAATGGTTGAGACTGTAATTCCAGGTCCAGGAGATACTATGCACTCTGTCTCCTTGGATACCAGGTATGCTAATGGTGTAAAGAAAGATATTTGTAATTCCATATTGTAAAAATAGGGGTTTTCCATATGTATTATCTATTTAAAATTAATTTAATTTTGTGTATTAATTTTTGCTAATGTCTATGCCAGTTGAATGTCAGCAGTGGTGGCTAAAAGATATATCAGATCTCCCATATTGCACAATTTCTAGTTAGTATTTAATAAAAACTAAGAGTCAGATGTTGGGGAAAAGCTGGGATATCAGAGAGAGGAAACAGACCACAATCAATTCTCACCCAGTCAACTTCTCAGGCTGAACAGGGTAAATGCTGTCTTCAAGACTCCTTATCCTTACTATGTTGATCCTACTTCTCCAGGAACATGTGAGATCTTTCCATTTTCTGATATCCTCTTCACTTTCTTTCTTCAGTGATTTAAAGTTTTTGTCAAACCAATCTGTTACTTCTTCGGTTATAGTTACGTCAAGGTATTTTATACTATTTGCAGGTATTATGAAGGGTGATGTTTCCCTTATTTCTTTTTCAGCCATTTTATCTTTAGTGTATAGGAGGGATACTGATTTTTTTTAGTTTACTTTGTATCCTACTACATTGCTGAAGGTGTTTATCAGCTGTAGGAGTTTCCTGGTAGACTTTTGTGAATCACTTATGTGCAACATCTGCAAATATAGTTTCACTTCTTTTCAATTTTTATCCCCTTAATCTCCTTTTGTTCTCATTGCTTTAGCTAAAACTTCTAAAACTATATTGAATAGATAAGGGAAGAGGGAACAGCCCTGTCTATTTCCTGATTTTAGTGGGATTGCTTTGAGTTTTTCTCCTTTTAGTTTGATGTTGGCTGTCGGCTTCTTGTAAATTGCCTTTATTATACTTAGGAATTCTCCCTGTATTCCTGATCTCTCTAGGGATTTTATCATAAAGGAGTGTTGGATTTTGTCAAACGATTTTCAGCATCTAAGAAGATGATCATGTGAGTTTTTTTCTTCAATTTGTTTATATGATGGATGACATTTACAGTTTTTCATATGTTGAACCATCCCTGCATTTCTGGAATGAAGCCTACTTGATCGTGGTGGATGGCTTTTTTTATATGTAGTTATATTCAGTTTGCCAGAATTTTGTTGAGTATTTTTACATTAATGTTCATGAGAGATTGGTGTATAATTCTCTTTCTTTGTTCCATCTTTGAGTGGCTTGGGTATTGGTGATTGTGGTCTCATAAAAAGAGTTTGTCAGTGTTCCTTCAGTTTCTACTGTATGGAATATTTTGTTGAGAATTGGCATTAATTCTTTGAATGTCTGGTAGAATTCTGCAGTGAAACCATGTGTTCCTGGGCTTTTATTTGGGAGACTTTTAATAACAGCTTCAATTTCCTTTGGGGTTATAGGTGTGTTTAGGTCTTTAATCTGATCTTGATTTAATTTTGGTAATTGGTACCTATCGAGAAAGCTGTCCATTTCTTTTAGATTTTCCATTTTATTAGAATATAGATTTTCAAAGTATGACCTGATAATTCTCTGGATTTCCTTGGAGTCTGTTGTTATGTCTCCCTTTGCATATATGATTCTGTTAATTTGGATACTTTATCTCTGCTTTTTGGATAGTTTGGATAATGGTTTGTCTATCATGTTGACTTGCTCAAAGAACCAACTCTTGATTCATTGATTCTTTGTGTTGTTCTCTGTTTCTATTGTACTGATTTCAGCTCTAAGTTTGATTATTTCCTACTGTCTACTTCTTCTAACATAGTAAAAATAGCAATCTTATCAAAAACAATCTATGGATTCAATGCAATCCTCATCAAAATCCCAACACAATTTTTTACAGACCTTGAAAGAACAATATGAAATTTCATTTGGAATAACAGGAAAGCCAGGACTGCCAAAACAGTTTTGCTCAACAAAAGAGCCTCAGGAGGCATCACCATCCTTGACTTCACATTATACTATAGAGCTATAGTAATAAAAACAGCTTGATACTAGCATAAAAAGAGAAATGTGAATCAACGGAATTGAATTGAAGACCCTGACATTAACCCACACACCTATGAACACCTGAGTTTTGAAAAGGAGGCCAAAAATATTCAATGGAAAAAGGATAGTATCTTCAAAAAATGGTGTTTTTCATAATTGGATGGTAGTGTGTAGATAAATGCAAAGAGACCCAAGCCTATCCCCTGCACAAAACTCAAATCCAAATGGATCAAAGACCTTAGCATAAACCCAGCCACTCTGAACTTGATAGAAAAGAAAGTGGGAAATACCCTCCAACCAGTTGGCAAAGGTGACTACTTCCTAAATATAACACCAGGGGCACAGACACTAAAAACATCAGTCAATAAGTGGGACCTCCTGAAACTGAGAAGCTTCTGCAAAGCCAAGGACACAGTCAATAGGACAAAACAACAGCCTACAGAATGGGAAAATACTTTCACTAACCCTACAAGTGATAGAGCACTGATCTCTGAAATACATAGAGCACTCATGAAGCTAGAGCCCTAAACCCTAAATAACCCAATTAAAAAATCGTGTTCAGAACTAAAAATGGAATTCTCCCCAGAAGAATTACATATGGCTGAACAGCACATGAAAAATTGCTCAACATCTTTAGCCATCAGAGAAATGCAAATCTAAACAACTTTGAGATACCACCTGATACCTGTCAGATTGGCTAAGATAAAAGACACAGATAACAGCCTATGCTGGAGAGGGTACGGAGTGAGGGGAACACTCCTCCATTGTTGGTGGGAATGTAAACTTGTAGTATGGTGGTTTCTCAGAAAACTGAGAATCAGTCTCCCCAAGGATCCAACAATACCTCTAGGCTAGTGAGTCCTGAGTATCAAGAGCAGCTTCCTTAAGGAGACAGTGTACTGAAAAGAAGCAGAATAGTGATGCTCTGTCCTTCACCCAAGGCACAGGCAAGTTTGAGTTTTGTAAAGATTTGCTGTTCAGCTGCAATCGTGTGTGGTCTCTACAACCTGACCATGCTATTTTTCCTCAATCAAAAATTCAGTAGTTGTTTGATTCAGAAGCTTGGATGTCTTAGCTGGTATTTAGTATAAAAAGGAATTTTGAGAAGTGGGTTGTAATGTCACTAAAGCAATAACCTGCTGTGAAGAGCTAGGATAAACATACAACAAAAGCTCCCTTCTATGTTTTGTAATAAGATGCAAACAAGTGCAACTGAAATTAATGATGGATCTTCCCACCACAAAAGACCTAGATAGGGTTTCCCATTTTACATGACCAATGTATCCAGCTTCATGGGTTTTAGTTAATGATGTTGTCAACCAAGAACTGCTATCACAAGAGCCAATACAGAAGATGAGAAAGCTTTTTTATCTGTAACAAGTAAAAAAGACATGGAAATCATTTCCAAATATTCCTAAGCATGTTCCCTTAACAGGCCAACTTCTGGACATACTCACACTGTAAAAGCACATATATTCAGGGGTATCCTTAGCACAAAGTCATGCAGAAAGATTTGAAAAAAGTGGACGGAAATTCTTCTGTTCCACTTGTACCATAAGTTCTTAGCTGAAAATCAAGTAAATGATACTATCAAAGTTGGTTGCTTAATGGCCAGTGCTGTTAATCATGAGGTATGACCTAAAAGATAGGTTTATCAATGCCACAATTACAAAAGACAGAGGACACAAATATAGAAAACATGAAGGGAAAGTCACCTATCAGCACTGTCAATATTGTTCTTAGCCAAGCGTCATGGGAATATACAGCAGGTGACTACTAGTGTTTGACAAGTCAACCCATGAGACATATATATCCCTAATAAGGAGCCCCACCTGGCAAGGTCTTGGGGTCACTGACTATTCATGACCTGTTTCTCTTGTGTGATTCTTCTCATGTGCTACTACATTTCTGTTCTAAAAACAGCTGGTTTTCTTCTCTTGTGTGTTCATCTCAAGGAAGTATTACATCTTTGAGCACACATAAATGTGGATGGCCATGAATTTAACAATATAATTCTGATAAATAGAAACACTAAAATATGCTTCATAACTAGATCTATTGTTTCAAACAACTGTTAGAGGTCTATGCTCTGTCTTTAATTACTGCCAGAGAAAATTGATTAGACAAAGTGTTCTTGGGTTTACTTGGGATTAGAGGCAGAACTTTCACTGATTTTCTTCATGAGCAGAACTGCAGGTGTTTGGCCTTGTAACAACACACTTCAAAAGAATTATAGTGAACTAGAGATGAGAGCGTAGGTGCCTGGCCTTGTTATGTCATAGTCATTCAAGAGATCAATAGCACCTTTGGTGCCTTAAGCTTCATTTCTTGGCCCTGCATTATCAACACATCCCTTGTCTGATTCAGAAAACAAGTAACACTTGTATTTATTTCTACACCAGTTTATAATGCAAGATTCTAGGCTCAGTAGACTAATTATGTATATGTTCTGAGATTCAGATGATTAAGATGAAAAGACTGTTAACTCATTAGCCATGTCTGATATTGATCAGATAAAATAGATGTATTCTTTGCCTTTTCCTTAAATCTCTCATTCATTTAATTTCTTCCTTTTTACCCTTGTGGTCATCCCTGTAGGAGATAAGTGAAAACTATTTACACCCTGCAGCTGTTGAGCATCACCGACTAAGCTAAGTCTTTGCCAAGTGAGTGAGACTCTTATCAGAATGGAAAGAAGTGAAAGAAAAAAGATGAAGAATCTAGGAAGAATTAGAATGGACAGAAAATTAGAGCTAGGAAATTACAATTATGACAAGAGAATTAAAATTAAAAGAACAATAAAAAAAAGTTTTCTTTTTACTCCTGGGGAAGTTTTTCTCAGAGGAACCTGGCTGGGCATTAAGAGCAAATACCTCAACCCCTATAGTTCTTAGATGGATGACTGTGCTGAACTATTCTAATTTCATAACAAGGCTACTTTAGACTTTGAATAGGCTGGCTTATAGGAAGGCCACAGTGTAGTGGAAAGCAGGCACTATGACCTTGAATTCTCTAAAGATGAGGCCTTTAGCAGATGAAGCCTCAGTATTTAGCAGATGGCCAGGTCAGTTTAAAAATGGGTGCATATATATATCCAAGCCTGTCTTCTGTTTGCTCTTCTTTTGAATGGAGAATCTGATCTGCTGAGCTATCTCTGTGGACCCTTTTAGCTTTACAGGAACTGCACAACTGCTTATCTCTTGTATTAGTGATTTCCTACAAACCCCTTAATAAATATTAACCTTTTAAAGTCAGTTGCCATGGATTGCTATTACCAAAGATACCACAACTACTTCCATGCCAGACCAGGAAAAAATTATTTTAACTAGCCCTGGTTGCTATTCCTATTAATGTTATGACTTCATTATAGAAAATCCAACTTTTTTAAATCTATGTTATGGATGAGTGGTTGCCTACATATGTCTATATGCCATATCTCCAGATTTCCTGGCATTGGAGTTATGGCAGGTTATTAGCCATCATATAAGTATTAGCCCACAGTGTTAACACTCTCTTTAACCAGTGTGCCATTTGGGCCAGTGATTTTCAACCATCCTAAGGCTTGGACCCTTTAATATAGTTCCTCATGTTACAGTGTTTCCCCAACCATTAAATTATTTCATTGCTACTTTATAAGTGTAATTTTGATAGTTATGCAACATAGTAGAAATCTCTGATATGTAGGGCATCTAATATGTGATTCCTGTAAAAGGGTTATTTAACCCCAAAGAGGATATGACACACAGCTTGAGAACCATGGATCTAGGCCTTCTAATATTTATTTTTTACTTTTATTTGTTTAAATTGAAATATAATTTCATAATTTTTCTCTTTCCTTCAACCCCTGCATCCCTTTACAAATATTTTACTCACAACTTTTTTATTCTCAAGTCTCTAAATACAATTATATGAATAAGTGTGTATACAAATACATCATGCTAAGTAATTTTTTGATTGTATGTACATATTTTATGGCTAACAATCTAACCACATATTAGATAACCAGTTAGAGAGTTAATTCCTGCCTGAAGCCAATTCTCTTACTTGAAGAAGATTCCCCTAGTGACCTAGGTGTCATAGACAGAAAACATATTCAAGAATAGGAAACATGGACTAAAACATTAGCTCAGTGTTTAAGAGCACTAAGTACTCTTTTAGAGCATTCAGACTCTATTCCAATATAAATGTATTCAAACTATCTGTGATTACAGTTCCAGGGTATCTGACATCCTCTTTCAGCTTGCTCCAACACCAGGCATAAATGGGGTACACAGACATATTACAAGTAAAATACTTATACATATTAAATAATGACTAAAACAATTAATTAAAAGAGACAACTTCTTAAAGCTTATTTATATATTTCACATCATAAAACTTAGTTTCAAGGCAGAGATGGTAGTGTATGCTTCAAATCACAGCACTTGGGATCTAGAGACAGAAAGATGTCAATTTAAGAAAAGCCTGTGCTACATCAACACACATACACACACACACACACACACACACACACACACAAGGGAGGGTGCAACACATAACCGAAAAGGAGCTTGTAAAAAAAATGGGGTAATACCTCTTAAAGTCTTTTCAGTTCTCAGTCACAGGTTTTCATACCATTCATCATTTTCAAAAACAAAGATTATATCCAGCATATTAGGACATGCTATTAACCCAAGGAAGTGATAGACCGAGATAGGTTAATTACCAAGTAACATATTAAAGAGGATATCACAATTACACATGACTTCTCAATAGAGACTCAAAGCCAGAAGAGCTAGGACAGACATTTTTCAGACACCAAGAAACCACAGATGCCAACCCAGACTACTATACATATCAAAACATTCAATCACTCCAGATGGAGAAAACACAATATTTCAAAAAAAAAGTAGATGTAAGAAAAAGAAAACTATCTATAAATCCAACTACACAGAAGGTACTAGAAAGAAAACTCCAAACCAAGGATGTTAGCTGCACTCATAAAAACACAGGCAATAGGTAATCTCACAACAGCAAAATTCAAAAAGGAAACACTACTACTACTACTCCTAGTCTCACCACTACCAAAACAAAATAACAGAAATTAAAAATCATTGGTCATTAGTCTTTTATATCAACGGACTTAATTCACCAATAAAAAGACACAGGCTAACACACCTGAACTTGAAAGGCAGACATTACCTTGGAGTTAACAGGTTGAAAGATTGTCTAATCAAATGGACATAAGAAGCAAGCTGGTGTAGCTATCCTAATATATAACTAGACTTTATACTCAAATTAGTAAAAAAAGATGGAGAAAGATATTTTATATTCATCACATGAAAAATTGATCAAGATAAACTCTCAATTTTGAACATCTGTGCCCCAAATACAAAGACACCAACATTTCTAAAAGAAACATTACTAAGGCTTGAATCAAACATTACACTCCATGCATTAATAGAGGAAGAGGAACAGGTTTGCCAGACAAAAACTTAATAAGGAACTAGCAGATGTTATGACTCAAATGTACTTAATAATCTACAGAACATTTGACACAAATTTCAAAAATGCCTTCTCAGCACAAGAAACCTTTTAAAAAACTGATCACATATTCAGTTGAAAAGCAAATCTCAAAAATAAAGAATACTCAATTTCATCTGGAATACAGGAAAGCCAGGACTGCCAAAACAATTTTACTCAACAAAAGAACCTCAGGAGGCATCACCATTCCTGACTTCAAGTTATACTATAGAGCTACAGTAATAAAATCAGCCTGGTACTGGCATAAAAACAGACTTATGGATCATTGGAATAGAATTGAGGATCCAGACATTAACCCAAAAACCTATGAACACCTGATCTTTGACAAAGAGGCCCAAAATATTCAATGTAAAAAGAATAGTATATTTAACAAATGATGTTGGCATAGCTGGATGGTAGTGTGTAGAAAAATGCAAATAGATCCAAGCCTGTCACCCTTTACAAAACTCAAATGCAAGTGGATCAAAGATCTTAGCATAAACCCAGCCACTTTAAACTTGAAAGAAAAGAAAGTGGGAAATACACTTTTGCGAATTGGCACAGGCGACCACTTCCTAAATATAACACCAGTGGTACAGACACTAAAACCAACAATCAATAAGTGGGATTTCCTGAAACTGAGAAGCTTCTGTAAAGCCAAGGACACTGTCAATAGGACAAAATGACAGCCTACAGAATGGGAAAAGATTTTTACCAACCCTACAAGTGATAGAGGACTGATCTCTAAGATCTATAAAGAACTCAAGAATCTGGAGCCCAAAACCTTGAATAACCCAATCACAAAATGGGGTACAGATCTAAAAAGGGAATTCTCAGCAGAGGAACTACGATTGGCTGAAAGGCACCTGAAAAAGTGCTCTTTATCTTTAGTCATCAGAGAAATGCAAATCAAAACAACTTTGAGAATCCACCTGACACCTGTTAGATTGGCTGAGATAAAAGACACAGAGGACAGCCTATGCTGGAGAGGATTCGGAGCAAGGGGAACACTCCTCCATTGTTGGTGGGAGTGTAAGCTTGTTCAGCCACTTTGGAATGCAGTATGGCGGCTTTTCAGAAAACTGAGAATCAATCTCCCCAAGGACCCAGCAATACTACTTCTGGGTGTATACTCTAAAGAGACACAGTCACACTCCAAAGGCATTAGCTTAACTATGTTCATAGCAGTGTTATTTGTAATAGCAAGAACCTGGAAACACCCTAGATGCCCCTCAACTGAGGAATGGATTAACAAACTGTGGTACATCTACACAATGGAGTACTACTCAGCAGTAAGAAAAAATGATATCCTAAAATTTGCAGGCAAATGGATAGATTTGGAGAATATCCTTCTGAGCGAGGTATCACAAACCCAGAAAGATAATCAGGTGATGTACTCACTCATTAGTGAACTCTAAACAAACCAACAAACAAACAAGAAAAAAGCCAAACATTCCCAAGCAGCAAACCACAACCACTGAACAGCTTGGGATCAGAAACACCCTGGTCTGACTCCTTGGATTCCACTCCCCCTAGAGGAACACCTGACTCAGTTTTGAGGTTGTGGTGAGAAAACTGGATCTGCCAGGAAGTGGAGGCTGAACTAAGCAATATTGGGACAGTGGGACCTTGAGACTGCCTGCTGCCTTCCCAGAGAGGGGATGGGGAGTTGTAGAGAAGAGAGAATGACCTGATGTGGTGGGAGGGGGAAGGGACCTTGAATAAGGATATACAAGGATAGAAAGTAGGACTTCTTTGTTCATAATAATAAAATAAAAATAAATTTAAAAAGTAAATATATTCTGGCTTTTGGGAAACAGGAAATACCTGGAGGATCAGATTCTTCATCACAGAAAGGAGCCCCAGAGATAAAGAAATCAATTAGTATTGCTGGTTGTGTTTAGATACCAGGACCCTCATACTACATAGGAGTAGGAAATAGCCAGCCTCTCAGTACATTGACTGACAAAGTCATTGTGACTGGGGATAGACCAAAACAACATTGAAGCACTTAAAAGGGTTTGAAACTTGTCTGATAAACCTTTAACTTAGTTACATTCCCTTATTCTGATGCTGCTATTCTGCCTTAGCCCTGCAACAACTTGATGGGCATATACTAACTGACTAAATGTTCTCTTCAGATGCCTTGCAACCTAAATAGACAAGTTGATCAGGACCTAGAGATATTATAAGTTTTTGTTTCTAAACATGTTATATTTCCTATAGAATTGGTCCCACAAAGTTGAAGATGCTTAGACATGTCATTAGATAAAGGAAATGATGGATAGCTTTGGGAGAAACTTGTTGTTTCTATCCTAATTCATCATGAGTAATTAGAGAAAAATCTTACCATGGTGGGAAAAATCTGAGAGAGAGAGAGAGACAGAGAGAGACAGAGACAGAGAGAGAGACAGAGTGACAGAGATCGAAAGACAAAGAACTAATACCAGTTTCTGTTCTCTTGCCCCCCTGATAAACTAGTCTGCTATCAGCATTGGCTGTGCCTTTAATTCTCATTCTGATTGGATTAAAGGTGGGGCATGAGAGGACTCAGCAGATACCACAACAGGCTGTTCAGTCTTCTCTCAGAGATCAGGCCTCAGTATCAGTTTTCTGAGACTGAGCAAACAGTTTCTAAAAGAACCACAAACAAGGACAGTCAATCTCCAATACCCCAACAGCAAATACAAAGAAAGAGGCCTGCTACATGCAGTACCAGCCCAGGTCAGGCCTGAGTCACAGTCAGCAGATAACCAAATAAGGGCAGAGACTGGGACTTATCAAGACCTGCCCAAAACTGGAATAGTGGTAGTCTTAAGCAACCCTTTGACCAACCCTGGCCAATTAGAATGTATTAATATGATTGCTACTTGCTTAAACTGATCACATCTAAAATGACCTAATCACCCTAGGAACTCCATCTTAGCTGTGCTTAAAAAGATCCTGCAAGCTACTCTTGGAGTCTTTGCCATTTTGCCTTTGTGTGGGATGGGTGGCCCCAGCATGCTGAACTAATAATAGACATTCTTGCTGACTTCATATGTGGTCTTTTGTGGGACTTCTCCAGGACACTAACAGGGCCTGGCATGTTAAACTGTATGGCCAATTGTGTATCAGTTCAATAAAATTCATGGTCCTTAGGACCAACTATGTTTATTAAAGCAGAATGAGTCCATGATTTGAATCATTCACTAAGTCAAGTGGGGAATGAAACGGAGTCCTAGACTTTAGTAGGACCTGATACATTAGTACAGCTGTCTCCAATAATAGAAGTACCATTCATACTGTAAATCTCAGGACATAGATAGTACCGCCGACCAAAATTAAAACAAAGCCCTGATCCATTAAAGACTATAGTTCTATGAAAATCTCTAAATGAAACTATAGTTTCATTTCTGGCTAACTGATTTGTCAATTAAAGTATGTCAATCCAGAATATGAGTTTCATGCTTAAAACTCATCCTGAGAAAGGCTTGATGGTACACTGGGATCTCTAACATCCAGTGTAGGTGCTGGCTAATAAAGATTTTCTATTGGCTTAAAATGTCACACTCTAACAAGATGGATACAACAACAGAAGCCATCCTTCTGTTGCCTACAAGAAACACACCTCAACCCCAAAGACAGACACAGGCTTAGAATAAAGGGTTGGAAAAGGTTTTCCATTCAAATGGTCCTAAGAAACAAGCAGGGGTTGCAATCCTAATATCTAACAAAGTAGACTTTAAGCTAAAAGCAATAAAAAGGGACCAAGAGGGTCACTACTTATTCATCACAGGAAAAATTGGTCAAGAGGAGATTTCAATCTTAAATATTTATGCCCCTAATATAGGGGCACCTACATATGTAAAAGAAAC